>CAJVPV010001057.1:0-17573 GCA_910591835.1 Acaulospora morrowiae
TAGAAATAAAAATTTTTAATAATAAGGGACATTTGAATTATGTCCTTACAAATAATTTAGGGACCCATCTTTAGGTATAAGTACTAATATTTTTTATAAAATCATATAAGAGACTTATCATCAATATATTACATTCAGTATATGTCAAATAATTATCTTGAAGATTTCAATGCTTTTTAATGAAAATATTAGTTATTGTCTTGATTTCTTCAAATTGCTGAAGCATAAAATATGTCAAATTCCAACAGGTCGGTACATTGGTCTCTGGTATTTTGAATTTTTTTTTTAATGATCTTGTAATTTTTTCATATTATCCAATAGCAATGGTAAATTGCACAGTTTGATAGAAAAAGCATGTGCTTTTTTGACCTCTGATGCTATATTTTATAATCCTGCTTGTATATCAAGATTCAAAATATACACAATACAACACAAGTAAATAACATTAGGATTTTTGAATTGTTATTCGATTTTACTTTGCAACAAACAATCCATTTTAACCATATTTGTTTCATTGTTTGTTGTATACTTAGAAGTTGATCACCAATTATAAAATCACCAAAAACGTTACAAATTGTATTGGTTATATTTTCAGCTATATGTACATCTTATAATGAAACAATATTGAGAAGCAAAGTTTCCATTTGCCAGTTTATATTGATCCAGTATATTGTAATATCAAGATATGATTCCATGTTGCATACTGATCAAATATCTATTGTTAGCGAGAATTTTCCAGGTTGCTGAATAAGATATGCTTGTAGCTGAATATGTCAGTTATTAAAGTCATTACTCACTCGTTTTACAATTGTTTGTTGACAAGGAGGTATATATCTTTTATTAAGTGTATTAATAAAAATTTTAAACCACTTGCTATCCATAAGTATAAATGGTATTTGATTCGCAACAATCCAATATATAAGCTTGTCATTAATATCATCAACTTTGACTTGATCTTTATATCCATATAGGTGAAAGCATTGAATATTAAGAATACATTGATTTATCGTAAGATATGAATTATGATGTTTTACATCAAAATATCAAGTAATTGTTGATATTGAAGTCTTCTTTCCAAAGCGAGCATGACATATTTTACAAAGTATTAAGCCATCGGATTGTTCAATAATATAATTGTGTACAGCAGTCACCCTTTTACGCTTTGCTAGAATATTATTGCTTGTACTTTTACTTGATGAACTATCCAATATATTGCTTGTTGATACAAACATCTCATTCTGGTTTTTATTAGATAACACTTCATTATGATTGTCGTCAGTAAGAAATAAAATTGCTGAATCACTTGATTCCGAAGTTGTTGAAGTAAGTGCAGCTTCACTTTCTAATAAATGTTCAAAATTCATTTTTAGTTCTTTTTGTTATATAAGATACGTGAATAAAAAGTCATATTTGTACCATTTTATGATTATATCGTGATTATTTTTTTGTATTCTGTAAAAATGGCCTTGTAAAAAAAACCAAGCCATCATCAATTGATTTTTGTATTACATATTATTATAGGATAATCCTATAGGATCGTTCATTGAAACTCAGTCCTATGTTTTATCATATAATTAATGGACATAAGGACCGACGGTCCTTGAAGTTAGAACCGGACCAGAATCATCCTATAAAAAAATCATTTGGGATGATGTCCTTAAGGACTGATTAACATTCCTAATTATGGGTATGTAATTTATTGTTGTTGATTCTGAAGTAAATATGAAAAATCAAAAAATTAATAATAAAAGATAAAACTTGTATAGAAGAAAAATGATTAATATGTAATTACTAATTTCTTTTTTTTTTGTAATCAAACAAGTATTTATTATATTTATTTAATCTTTGGAATAGAAAATATAATAGTATAAGTATTTTTATGCATAAACTATTTTACTATTTAAATATTATTTATTGATCTTTAATTCTAAGCATAATCTTAAAAATAAATAAAATCATTCTTTTATATTTTTCTTTTTTGAAAAAACATGATTTTATCACTTACAATGATTTATTTTGATAAAATCTTGATTACATTATATCCCTAATTATTTTTTATTTTTTTAACTTTATTCTATAATATCTTAATAAAACTATTAATAAAATTATTATTATTTGTTAATAATATTAAAGGTGTTATATTAGTGATTTTGTTTGATCGTTTGTCATATAATTTGATAAAAAAAAATTTTATTTTTTTATTATATTTATATTTCTTAATTTTTTTTTTTTTTTTTTTGCAATTTGATTAACTATTTGTTTTAAATAATTCTTCCATATATTTTTTAAATAAAATCTATTGTTTAAGATATATTTTGTGTTTATAAAATTTTATATCTTAAATTTCATATTTGTTAACAAAGTTTTTTTTTTTTTTTTAACATAGATAAACACCATTTCTTTATTTATTTGTATATATCAAGGTATACATTATGAAAAGAAACAACATCTCTCACATGTAATTTACAGTAAGTTAAATACTAGCTTGTCTACAGTAATCACTTAACTTCTACTAGAAAAAATATTTTAAACTAGTGTACTAATTAAGTAATGCCAAGCAGCTGTGGATACCTACTTAGAGTTTTGTGAAATAATACGATAATTAGAGATGAGATTATATATACATTTGGAGTAATTGAATTTGCTTTGAATAAATGTTTTTGTAACAAGGGTTGGAATGTCGACCATGATAACTTCAGGGACTGAGGATGGAATAACATCGTTAGAGGATGAATTGTTTTGTGTTCTTTTTTTAATGGCATTATCGTTGTCACTATTATTACTGGAGAAAGTATCTGTGTTGGTAGTGTTTGTATCATTGTTATTGTTGGTAATGTTGTTATTATTACTGCTTTTCCTTTTTTTGAGATTTTCATTCCATTTGATACCTGCGGTAGGTGAAGTGTTTGCTGTGCTACATCAAGGTTTCCAAATATAATTGTAAGAGGATATGAGAGCTTCAATAGATGCTTGGGTCCACTTCTGTATATCAGATATGGAGAAGATACCAGTTGTGATTCCACATGCAAGACCTATTACCTGGCTTGCACTTGACACTGGATTGTTACTATTATCTGGGTGTAAAATATGGTTGATGGAATCTATTATTTGTCCGATTTCTTTTTTTGTCGAGGGGCAACTAAAGATGTGAAAGATGTTTTCAGTCCGGAGACCACATCTTGGACAATACGGATCCTTGTAATGTTCAGGATATAACTGATGAAGAAATTCTCGTGTTGGAAGTGTACCCAAAAGTATTTTGATTCTAAATGCAATGAGATCATTATAAGTATTGTTGTGAAGTCCTTTTAAGAATTTGTTGGAGGAGTTGATTATTTGGAGTTCAAAAGCGTCATGAGTTTGGCCAAATGTTTTAGTTATGGAAGAGCTCTCACAAATGATGTAAGCTCTAGTGATACTGAAGATTTTTTTGTATCATCTTGAGCAACTGCCCAGGTCGGTATTGTTGATGGTAGGGTTTTCTGTAAAGTAGAGAGTTGGGTTGTCCCACTGGATCGAATCGATATATCTCGGCTTGGATTTGGATTTGGCGAATCTGATAGTTATACCTTTTTGTGTTGTGATTTGCTTAACTTTTGAAGTTAGGATAACAAAATTTATTTTTATACGTTTTCTGGGAAAGGTTGGAGGTGTTTGGATAATTTTTTTGTTACTTTTGACTTCAATGGTAGAGTAAGGAAGACACCATTGAATGATGTCATAGATGACTCACAAGATGTTGCCATCTGGGAGTCCTGGATTGGACATTGTAACTTTGGTTTCATTGACTATTAGATCTTGTTTTGAGAGTTGAATGTGATATAGATCGCATTGGCCTAATACCTGAAGGGGAGAAAGAGATATTATAAGGAGTGGGATGTCAACTGATTGAAGAATGTTTTCGCTTTCTACTGGAGAGTTTGCTAACTCCTCAATAATGTTACAGAGGTGGTATTTAGCATTAGGTGAAACCTTATTGACTGTCCAAAGTGAGGAAGCATTGGAACTTGAAAATGTTATTGAGCAATAGTTGTTGATAGAGAGGCCCAAAAGGCAACCCAAGCATTTAATAAGATTGTTATCAGAATCAATTGAATAATGCCTTCCTTTGAAAGGTGTATTCTCTTGAATGTGGCAGTGTCTCTTGTAAGTTTTGACGATAGTATTTGTAATATATATGAACCAGAATATCAGATTTGGATTTGGTATTGAGCTATGGGATCCGACTAGATTGCTATTGTTGTTGAAGTTTTTGAACCAAATTGGTTCAGAACCACAGCGTACGATGCCTGTGTGTGAAATAAGTTGTGACCAGGATAGTTTAATTGAACTATTAAACCAGAGAAGTTGGTTGGAAAATTTTATGCCGAGAGTATTGGATGTATTGACTGCTGTTTCTCTTAGTTGCAGTGATAGTTTTTTGAAAATTAAACCTACAGAATTGCAGGCATTTCCTAGTTGAAGAAGACAGTTTGGAGGGCAGACTTGTATCTTAAAATTCTTTGCGGCTCCGGCTGTATAAAGTATCCAATTATCTTGATCAAATTTTTCTGGATTGCATATTGGACAAAACCAGATGGCTTCTTTTTTTTGGATACATTGTAAGGCTTAAACCATATACTCCCTTGTTATAGGGGTTGCTAGCTTGGTTATGAGATTATTTATAAAGCTTGATCTTTATCATTCTTCGAGTAGTGGAATACTGAGCCCTCCTTGGCTCATTATGATTGAGTTGGAGTATTTGGAGGAGATTTTATAACCAGTCTTGATGACTTGGTTGATTTTTCTTTGGATGATATTAAGGAGGCTCTTGTTCAAGTGGGATATTGATAGGAAATACTTGTATTTTCCCATGATTACCCACTCACAAATGCGTTGCTTAATTTCTCCTTTCCATTAACATCTGTTGAGTTCGTCTAAAATTTGTAAAGTTACTAAGCTGAAGGCTTTCTGTTGGCCTTGAAAAGGCTACATGGGAAGATGAGGACTCCCAGGTATTTGATATTCTCATATGGCTTTAGAACTTGGATTGGAAGGTTTTCGAAATTAATTGTTCTTGAACTTTCACACTTGACTTTGATATTATTAATGATTTTGGTTTTGTCTTTATTGCATGTAATATCATTGATTTGAAAAAATTGATTGGCTGTTTCTAGGAGAGCTTCTATTTTTGTTTTGGAGTCAGCAATAAGTGCTAAATCATCCATGTAGGCAAGAGCATTTGGAGCTAAGTAGCCTTGTATTTTTTTGTACTTAGAAAGTTTGGAGATAAGGGGATCATAGAAGATGACCCAAGTGATTGGAAAAATAGTTTCTCCTTGTTCTACGCCATTGTTAACCATGAAGGGATTGGTAGGACTAAAAGATAAGTTAATGAACACTTCTCTATTTGTAAGCAAATTGGTGAAGAGACTTATCAGTTAAGGGGGACACTTGATTTTTTCCAGTGATTTCTTGATAGCTGATATAGGAACGGAGTCAAATACCTTGGTGATATCAAGTGAAATGAATCAAAACTCTTTGTTGCCAACGTTTGCAGCTTGGATCGCCGAATTGACAATGGTTAGGGGTTCAAGGGTGCTTTGTCCTAGGAGTCCTGCAAAGTTAAACTCTAATAGAACTGAGTTAGTTTTCAGGATGTTGGAAAGTCTTTTGTTGATTATTCCTGTGAAGATTTTTCTTGTGGAATCTACTAGCAATATTGGTCTGGTATCGTTAAGCTTATGGCTCCAAATGAGTTTTTTAGGAATCAGGATGATAGATGTTTGTTTCCAGAGACTTGGAATTGATGAAAAGATTAGAATTTGATTGAAAATTGTAGTGAGGTGGGTTGTGATTTTTCCTTTTAACAGCTTAATTATATCATAGCTGATTTCAGACTTTCCAGGAGATTTTTTTGGGGGGAGAGTATGAATGACTTCATCAATAATATCATTATTAAACGGAGAGAGTACATGATTGTAAATGGTTTGATTAATTGGCTTGAGAGAATATTCATCTTGCCAGTTTGGAAAGTTTTCAAGATTAAAGTTTCTTTCGCGTAAGATATTTTTGAAATATTGTTAATTATCTCTTGTATTGCATTAGAGTCTTCTTCCACTTGATTGTTTTCGTCAAGAACTTTGGATAGGTTGATTCTTGGTTTCAAGGAGCCTAAAGCTTTCTTAATATAGCTTTTGGGTTTGTTAACAAAGTTTTTTATATTATAAATTTAATATTTTATATAAAATTTTAAGTTACAATTTTAAAAATTTTAATTTTATAAAAAAAATATTAATCTATTTTATAATATTTATTTAATTTAAAATTCTATATTAATATTAATATATATTTTTTTTAAAAAAATTATTATTATTTTATTATTTTATTATTTTATTAATTACTATAAGTTTTACTTTATTTATTTGTTTTTTTATAATATATACCTATTGAAAAAAAAAAAAGAATTTAATAAGTTTTAATTATTATTAACAATTTAATATTTTTATTTATTTTTTAAATATTTTTTTGAAATAAAGTTTATAAAAATATTAATATAATTAGTATTATTTGATTTTATTTTTAAATTATTATTATTAAAATTTTTATAAAAATTTGTTATTAGTTTAACTTTTGTAAATAAAAAATCAATTGTTGACTTATTTATATATAATTAATTAAGAAATAAAATTTTAAACAATATTTTTATTAAATATAGGCTAAATAATAACTATATTTACTTATTTAAAAAAAAGATTTTTATATTTAAGAAAAATAAAAATAAAAATAATTAAAACTAAAACTAAATTGAATAAATTATAAAATCTATAAAAATAAAAATTATATTCTTAAGAGAATTCTTATATAACTCAATATTATATTTCTCTGATTTTTTAAGACTTGTTGATATGGCTTTTATTATTATGGATAATAGAATATACTTGAAATTATTTATTATTATAATTATAATTATTATAATTATTATTGTATTGATAAATTAGTTTAAATTGATTTTGTTGATTTATTAAAATAATATAATAGATTTTTATTGGATGGTTGCCAAGTATTAATTAATTAAAAGAATAAATTGATTTTGATTTTTAAAATTGAAAAAAATTATAAATTTTTTTAAATAATGTAATAAGTGATATTAAAATAGAAAAGTATATAAAGATTATATTGAAACAAATATTAAATTCAATAATTTTGTTTAAGTATATTTTTTAAAAAGTGTTTATAAATTAACAAATATAATAATATTAATAAAAATAGTTTTTATAATAATAAAAAGTTTGAATTACAAAAAAATCAAAGAATAAAAATGTACTATTATGATCTTTTTTTATATAACTAAAGAATAAATAAAACTTTCAAACTTGATTAAATTTTAATTAGATATTCTATTTTTATTATATTAGTTGTCTTTGGTATTTTTAAATTTCTAAGTTAAGGTTTACTTATGATAAAAAATATAAAACATTTTTTTTTTAATCAAAATTACTATAAATAAAAATTTTAAGAAAAATAGATACAATTAAGAAAAGTTTTTTTAATTATAATTATTATTCTATAAATAACAAAAGCAATTATATATATAATAATCAATATATTTTTAATTATTTTAAATTTCAAAAAATATATTAAACTTAATTATTAAAAAATTTTTTTATTAAAATTCAATAAATAAACTTATATCAATATTTAATAACATACAGTATTTAAAAAATCAAAATTAATAAAAAAGTTATTTTAATTAATAAATAATTATATTGTATATCAAAATTTTCAAAAAAAACAATTAATAATTAATTTATCTATTTAATTTTAAAATTAAAATTATAAGAAATCTCAATATGAAAATTTGTAAAATAATAAATCTTATATAATATATACAAAAAAATTTTTATTATATTTTTATTTAGAACTTAATAAAAAATTATTAAAACCAAATAAAAAATTTAAAATGTAATTGAATTAATATTTATAAAATAAATTTACTTAAAATTATTTTATTAATTATCTTATTATTTAATTTAATATTAAAGAAAGTAATATTAAAGAAAGTAATATTTATATATGTTATAAAATATTTTGCCTTTCAAATAAAAGATTTTAAAAAAAAGTAAAATAAAAAGAATTAAATAATTTTTTATTTATTTAATAATTATAAAATTTTTAATTATGAAAAAATTTGTCATTTTTTTTTGCATCACTGTATATACAGTATAGCAAGTTAGAAATATTTGTGCTCTCCTCGAAAAGTTTCTCTTTGTTGTGTCCGCCCGACTTGCAAATCAGGTACACATCACCGATATCGTTACCGGATATCATGTGGAGGATGCCATGCTTGTGAATTGTTCCTAATCCTTTACTAGCCCTTGACTTTGCCGTTTCCTTATTTTATGCTCGCTCAACATAGTACCGACAATGGTCATGCCAATAACAAAACTCATGACTCTTCATAATATCATAACAGACCAACTTTGAGATGCCTGCTTTGAATATCAGCGAAATCTTTATAAAATTCGATTTCTACTTGCACTTCTTTCAGGATTAACGGAGTTTCAACAAGTCTGCACTCTTCAAAGCAATCATATCGCCACGAAATTACATAGGAGCATTTTACCGTTTCGTCCTTCACCTAGTATGCTCTTAAAGTCCACAAAGCTAAAATTTATTGATCTACAGAGGTGTTGGAAGATGATTTTAAGTGTGATCTAAGAATACGTGCTGACGCCTGAAGTGGGTGAAGGGATTCAGGATTCTCTTTTGTTTTTCGAGCTACATAAGCATATGCCGGTGGAGATTTTGATTGTAACAGAGTTTTCGAAATCCAGAGCTCCGTATGTTCTCGGCGTAGAACCAGTGATTATCGTAAGTGGACAGAATACCATATCTAAGTTCATTTACTCTCATATAATTGTAAATTTGTTGGATCGCCATTTTTACCTTTTCATTTGACCGGTAAGACTCAGATTATTTCTGTCCATCGATATATTCTAAACCATGCTTTATTTTTGCCTCAATCACCAAGATCAACGATTCCGCAGGATGGAAATTGAATCCGGAATGCCTGATGTATAAGTAGATAACCTCGAATACATATAATCTGATCCAGTAAACTTTTCTAATACCATACAAATATTAATGGTAATAGCAAGATTAACATTTGACTCATTAAACACGGTTATATCTTCGAAAAACTGTGGTTTGTTGACCTTGGTTTTTGGTCGAAGCAGAATCATACACTTTATCGAAAAAGTCATCCCAAAGCATTACTCTTGTCGGTGGTCACCATTGACCTTTATGGTGTTTTTTGATGTATTACATTGAGGGTGATATGTTACAAGTGATGGAATACACGACAGTACTTCTTCATAGCTGAGAACTGGAAGCGAATAAGTGTTAATATCACGAAGAAAATGACGAAAATTTACATACTATACCAGATAGACACTTACGTGGCAACTTTGCAATAACATGGATATGGCTTTTATGTGGTTTCTCGGTCCAGTAGTCTCTCATGTCATACATTGCATGGAGTTCTTGGAGTTCGCGATTTCTTCACCTTAACAGTTTTGAGGAGGTAAACCAAATCATCACTATCAATATCAGCAGCGATCGTTTCTCCATTGACGAGACAGATAGACATCACAGCTTATATAGTATTTTTTGCGAAACGTTATACAAGCGTGATAAAAAATGCCGTGTTTGATCGATTTATTTTGTAGCACGAACTGTAAGTCGCGGTAAAGTACCCTAGGTATAGTAAAAATACGATATCATTAAATACTAAATATACAAGAACACAAGATTCTCTTTCATATTGTATGATTGCGTCACGGGTACTATAAACCGCGGCTTACGCAATCAAGATCACCGCTTAGTTGCCGCTAAACCAGAGGTTTGTTCGCGACTAATCCAAAGCAGTATTCTCAACTGCAGTGTCACCACAGTCCCAATCCTTCCATTGTAAATAATCCAATCCTCATAGTCAGTCTACGATAAATTTATTGTACCCTCTTTCTCGGCGTCCATCTCCTCGTCAAACATTTTGTTAATAGGTTGATTCTACTTTTAATAAATAAATTTGCGCAACATACATCAGAGCTGATTATCTTTTCTTAGCACACTGATTTCTCCGGAAAGTACCAAATACTATACCATTGTCTAGTCCGAATATTATATACTGTATATCATGTTTTTCCCGCTCACTAGATGAATGACTGACATTTTTAAGCTGAGTAATATAGTCAAAAAAAATTCTAAGGATTATAATTGCTATTCTAGTCTGGAATAATTCTGCAGTTTAGGACATTGGGCTCGACTCCAATCTTTTATATCAGTATCGCCCATAGCATGATTCCTTCCCGCATCAAATAATCTATTTATATACCTCAGCGTGATTCTTGCGAGAAGGTCAAGACGTTGAGGAGTTGAATTAGGGCCACCGTGCATCCTAGAAGTGTGCTTATCTCACTTTTTACTTTACGCTTTCTGGGAAAGCAATTCCCATACACGCAGAGTTCAAAGTTTTCTTTGTTTCTCTCTTTTGCCTTCGATATCCAATCTGGAAGGTTTGGATGGTCGGGTTCCGTAATGAATAATCAGAAGAGTACCAATTTTATCTGGTCTCATACTTAGCATCATGATCACATTTGCAAGATCATGTTTATTAGAAACTTGATTAAGTTCAGGATCTTTGACATAAGTTAAATACATGGTTCAGTCAACCGGAATTGTGATTGGCGAGAAGCTCCAGCTACAATTTCTCTTTCATCATTATTTTTTGGACTTAATACAATGCTATGAAGGAAAATGTCTCACTTATCACCATTTTTGGCATGATATTGAGTTCTTTTCTCAAAGGTATGCTTTTCCTTTCTTTTATTTGGTACGAGAGTCTCTACTAATGAGCGCCTGGCAAGGACACATTTGACGCATTTCTACGGACCTTCCAATCCGGAAGGAAGCACCAAACTCGCTAGCATGCTCGCTCACGAGTCCTTCGAGCAGTTACTTTAGTATTCACGTGAAAAATCTTGAGGAAAGTTTTCGATATGTGTATGCTAGGAAAAGATCACGCTACCGATAATCTTGTCGGCACTTAAAATATTTTTTATATTCAATAATTTGACTTGACAATTATGGAATTAAAATATTTAGTTAGTTTAATCACGACATATTATTTCATAGCAAAGATGTATTAGTGTAAATTATAAATAGATTTATAGATTCTGATGCGCATATGTAAAACTCCAAAAAATACGATTGCTAAATTTATTATGCCCCATCGTCGCCCACTGATCACGGTGATTTACACAAGATTTGAATCTTCAAATGTTTGTGAATTGTTTTTTTTTGAAACTTATCATCTTAATACTGTGATACGAAAATGCAATCCCATTCCGGCGTATTTTTTGGTAACGTTTATTTTTGTGTTGATTCAAAATCGAAAAATTCGTTTTAACTATAATTAACCTCTCATATTCTCCCCTTGCGTTTAGCTTTTTCTAAAGTATATCACTCAAGCCATTTTCACTCATCTATGGGCTTTATCTTGGGACCTTTTTGCTATATATGCAGTAGTGGGTCATTTCACGTAAATGAACGGGTGACATTTGGCCGTTACACCGCATATATGGACGTAGGAGAAAAAAAACGTGTTCTGAGACTATGGGAGGTATCACAGATCTTCAATGTGTTCGGTCGGTGTATACTACTAATAAAGAATTTTTGAATGATGATTATTATTATAAATCTGGTGGTGATCACTCATTTGTCGCTATAATTAGGATTTGTTATATTAAGTGGGTAAAGATGCTTTACTTTAATCGGGCGGAATTATTAGTAATGCATGTTTTGATGTGTGTCTGATTGTTTGTATCGAAATAAAAAAATTGCGTAAAGTTAAATTATCTATATTACGTATCCTAATTTAACCATCTGAACTATATTAAGTACCTACGTTAAAAGTTGTGCAGCAGTATATATATACGATAATTAACACTTTACATGTCATTGCGGCGGAAGTTTTTTATAGAACAGAATGTCATAAATTTAGCGCCGCTTTCAAAATACGTATGCAATTATTGAGTAATTCTTGCTCTTTGTTATTGGGCAAAATATGGAATCAATTTTCGGATTGGCAAATGTACATCTCACAATTCATTCATTGTGTAATCATCGAAAAGATAATAAATAGTGTGTCATAGAGGACCGATTCTCTTTTTTTTTTTCAAACACGTAGCCTCTTAGCCTAATAATTTATTGATCTACGTAAAATAATAAAACTGTAAATTTTAATTCTTACCAGCGCTAAAGCACACACGGTTTCCGGTTACGCCAAAATTATAAAAAAAAAAAATTCTGAAACAAAATACCTAATAAAAGTAATATTTTTTAATAATACATGATATAAATAGAAGTCATAGACATCAAAAAAGTAACAATTGATTCCCTTATTTATACACATTCAAAAAAAAAAAAAGGTTTTTTTTTCTTAGCCTTTCTCTTTTTCTGAAATTTCGTGAAAAAACCGTTAGACAAAGATATTTGATACATGTTAGCAATAATTCGTGGTGGTGCGAGATCCTAAATCACCGTCTATCATCATAATTGTTCATCTGCTGCAAGGTATGTATTAGCATAATCCGTTGCGTATGCTGTGTCTTTGTGCCTGTTAAATTTTCTTTATTCTACGATTCGTTCAATTAAATAATTAAATCTTAAATTTGTGTCTATTCTTTGTGAGTGCATTTTTTTTTTCTTCGGATGTGTGTGAAAAGTTTTTTTTTTTTTTCCTTTAATTTCCTTAATGTTATTCCTTTCGAACTGAACATATTGACCCCAAATTCATAACCTTACATCCGGGCGTCAACTCTTAACATTCCTTAACAGTTTTCCTAATATAATCACACACACATCCAAAACCATACATCTGACTCCAAATCTCCTGTGTCAACTGAAAATCCCCTTTCCGTTCTTGTCTTCTCAACTTGGTCATATGCACGCATACACACATAATATTGACCAACATATATATATTTGTATTTGTATGTATTTTTATAGAATTTTTTTTCTACCCCGTTTCTCCTCGTTCGGTCACGTTTCGTTGTATTTCTAAGCTAGAAGGGACAGCATAAAAAGTAGATCACTTGGTTATTCTGAAAAAGCACAGGGTCGATACTTCTTTCTCAAATCTTTTGCCGAGGTTTCCTTTAGTTGAGGACTACTGTATCATCTACGACCTTGACTTTTCTTACAAAGTACCAGGGACTCTTCTAGATTGCTCGCACGGAAGACCATCTCACCAAAACAAAGTCACCCTTAGGCTTCCGACATACAAGCATTTCCAAAAAAAACTTGTTCAGCTGGACTGTTCATAGCTTTTTTTATATATCTGCTGTAAAAGTAATAACTCTCGTTTGCCCTTCCCTCCCTCCTTCATTATCTATCGACTTCCTATCCCTTTTTTTCCCTTCTAAAAAAATTTTTTTCGTTCTCTCCTGGTGAGTCTACTGCACAGAATACGATAGGGTAAAAAAAAAAAAGGAGTCTTCCTTTTTTATTAAGAAAAAAAATCAAAAAAAAAAAAAAAAAAAAATCACCAGGATAACCCTGAACCAAGAGCGATTTCATGACCAGTGCGGTGAAGAGATCATATCCTTTCGGTTCCCGACCAACATCTCTAGTGGACGAAACTCATCAATTCAAGGTTCCGCAGGCCCCGTTGCACAAAAAAATGTCAATGACTCCTACTAGTATTAACTCTCCTGCCGAGACTTCATGGAGAATGAACAAGTCGTCAATGAACGTTCCTGGTAATTCCATCGTTGTTCCCGATAATAAGACGGTGACAACGGTCAACGGCGAAAAAAGTCCCTTGCCAAGTCCGCCCTCAGCTAAAGGGCGCAGGAATATGAAAAATTTACAACTAGTTGTTCCACCGGTCCGTTCATCCATCTCGGCTCCAAGCTCACCACAATTGCCTTCATCACACACCCACAGCAGGCGCCCTTCAACTCCTTTATGTGTTTATCAGAATAAAGGTCAAGATAACTCGAATACTGCTGCCGATCCAATGGAGTTAATGTCAAAAACTGAAAATGCTATCGGCGAGGAGTTACCTTACAAGGACGAGCCAATACTCATTTTACCAAACCTGTATCTTGGTTCGGAGTTGAATGCTGCGAACAGAACAATGCTCAATAGAATCAACATTGAATTTATCTTGAACGTTGCCAAAGAAGTTGAGAATCCTTATCTGGAGGAAATTGTTAACCATGGTACCTCATACAATGATGAATATCAGGACTCTCCGATGTCAGAATCGGTTTGTTCTGATGATAGTTTCAGAACTGCAATACAGTCTCCCATGGGTGCATCCAATAACATCGATTCTCCAATGGTCCCTCCTACCTCGTTTGGTGAATTTTTCACAACTCCCATTAATAAACGTTCTTCTTCTACACCGCGTCCTACTTTCACGTCAGCACAGAATTCAATGCAATCCGGTATTCCTCTTATCGTTCCAGCAACTTCGGACTTTAATTCGTTGAAATATAAGAAGTTCTTTTGGACTCACAACCAAGAAAACCTAAATTCGGATTTTTCATCAGCTTTTGCATTTATCGATGAAGCTCGTTCGGCTGGCAGAAACATCCTTGTACATTGCCAATGTGGTGTGTCCAGGTCTGCCTCTCTCATTATTGGATACGTGATGAAGGCCAATCGTATGACGCTTAATCAAGCTTATGAGTATGTGAAGAACAAGAGCCCTTGCATTAGTCCAAACATGAGTCTTGTATATCAGCTGGTTGATTTTGAGAAGACCCTGAAGTTAGGATCCAACAACGGTACCAATTGTTCATCACCAGGGACTCCCACAAGATGCAGGGCGGAATCCAAAACTCATTCCCGTAGCTCAAGCATAGAAAGCGATCTGCTTTTGAAGACTCATCGACGCAGTACCAGTATCCCGAGGAGCAATCCTGTACTTAGTATTGCTCCTGCGTATGTCGCACCTGAACCCTCGCCCAAAACTCCTCCCGTCGTCACTGAAGGGCTATTAACTACACATTTGCCTCATCAATCTACTGTGAAGGGCGGATCCGGAAGGTTCCACGTTATCACCGCGTCCATATCGCCCACTTCTCCTTCCGCTCCATCTCCTTCATCCCCTGCGTCGTCTGTGTCACCAACGAGTTCGGAATCACCTACAACACCATCAAGTGGATCATCATCTCCGTCAAAAAATTCTTCAAAGTCACTACCTCCATCAAAGAATGGTCATTTAACCGTCTCAAATAGGTCTCGATCGCCACATTCCTCAGATCGTACTCCGCTTACACCAAGAGAAATAATTAATACACCAATGTCCCCAACATTTGCAACTTCGAAATCAATGTCTACTGCCACACTACATAATTCGTCGATTGCACCTATCCCTTTTGATAATCTTTCCTATGCCAGAACATCAAGAATTGTCGGTCGGAATCACAGCATGATTGGTCACGAAGTGTTGAGTGGCTCTGCATCTGGAATTTTTAGCAAATCCACACTGGAAAGTATATTTTCTCCGACAAGAACGTCTCCACCTGTCACTCCAGTCACAATTCCAAACATACACGATATATTTCTTGATGATGAATAAAGACGACCATTCTTTAACAGTAGGAAAACATGCAAGATGAATTCCAATTGTAATTTTTTATATCAAAAAAAAAAAAATATTATTAGGCACTGCAATTGTAATGTGTATATTATTATTTCGATGGGTAATTTGAGATGGGAACGGTAATGAATGCGATATCATGCGCAAAAGTTAACATTGAATTTGACATTCCGTTGATAAATAGCACAGGATTGCTTTTGGCTTTTCATGTACAAAAAATTTATATATGTTTTTTTCCTCCTAGAGTCAAATGTGATTAACGAATAGCTTGGGAAAAAATTTTTTATTTTTCTTCATAATCTTCTTGTAGAATTTTTTACGTATTTTCCTTTCTTCCCTTATTTTTCCACTTGTTAATTGTACAAAGTTTTTCTTTTCATTTCACATTCTCACTTTTTGGCGTGCAACGAGCAATAATTTTTTATAATAATTTCTAGTGTTCCTATACAATTAAAAAAAAATCTATGGTTTTATTTTAAAATCATTTACAAAGAAAAAAAAAAGATTTGTATCTGTCATTCATGTTAATTCTCTTTTATAGAGAACGATCTCTCTCTACCACACTAATTTCACTGTTTCTCGCGAAACGTTAATTCATCAGTTGGATTGATACTTGTGGCAAATATACTGTATATCCATTATAAAAGTGTGTTTGTATATATATATACAGTATATACATTCTTTTGCATCAAATTTCGACATATGGTGACATTCATGCAAGTAAACTGCTTCGACTTCGTGCAATTATAAATTGCACGGAAAAATTTTACTCTGACGAAATTGTGCTTACTCAATATGGTATCAAGCAAATTGGAAATAAACAAACTTTGACTTAATCTTTTTTAACACCAATAAGTTAACACCCATCTATTTTTAGACCTAATCCCACGTCTGATTATCATGTTCAGATTAATTATTACTTCTATTATCATAGGATTTAATTTATCCTGATCTTCGCTTTGCTTTTCTTGAGTTACTTTTTTAGAATAGAGATCCGACAACGATGATAATCATTCTACTGTCTACTTCATATTTGATTAATCTCCCTTATCCTTTATACACTGTATAATAAGCAATCCATGCCTTTTTGTTAATAAACAAATTTAGAATATGGTTTTATTAACGCAACCTTTTTTTTTTTTTTTTTAAGTCTAATTCAAATAAACAATTTGGGGAATGAGTTTTTAAAAATCCAGATTTTCAAACAAATCTGTCATTGTTAATTAATTGTTTTTTTCAAAACTCTCATACACCGCGTATGACACCGAGAATTCGTGATAAACAAAAAGAACCGGTCGTATTTTTTTCTAGAATTGCGCGCCTGAAGAAAATCACCGTAGTATAATGGAATAGTAGATCTTTTTTATTGCATTTTCTTTTTGAGATTGTTGATATGCGCGAATATGTAAATACAAGGTTATGATTTTAAAAATTAAGATTGAATTAATTTTATCTAAATTATATCTAGATACACAGCAACATAATAAATTTTCAATTATTAAAAATCAATGTGATTTAATAAAAGTGATAACATACAGCATACACAAGGTACAAAGAAAAAAAAATTTGCAATTCAATTTTTTAGTTCTGATTTATAATAATTTTTTGGATTTAAATTCAATACAAAATTTGGAAAATAACTTTTTTTTTTTTTAAAATTATAGAAAATAAGTTTACTTATACGTAATTGTTTTTTATTGGTTTGTTAATTGTTCGATATTAAAATAAATATTTGAAATAAAAAAAATATTATTATTATTATTATTATTATTATTATTTTAAAAACTAGCTTAACCTTGCTTAGCAAACTTAATAAAGTCAATATTTACATATATTTGCACACATTTCTGTATATAAACTATGCTATAACATTAATTGATGAGTGTATGCTAAACTATATTGAGGTTTCCTAGATATC
>CAJVPV010001058.1:0-17564 GCA_910591835.1 Acaulospora morrowiae
TAAGTTAATTTAAATTAATTTGATTATATATAAATAATAATATTTAACTTTTATTATTTTAGCCATTAAATACATTAAGTAATATAAATTATAATCTTCGTGATTTTATAATTAATGAAAATAAGTGGATATATTTAGAAGAAATTAAAAAATTAGTAAAAGTAAGTAATAATTTTAAAATATTTTACGATTATAATTTTATTATTTATTAATAAATTTAATTTGGGATTTTGTAAAAGCAATAAAACAAATATCTGGAGATAAATATCTGACACTTTCATTTTTTTTTTCCCCCCTCAACGAGGCCAAATTCACTTTACTTTATTTATTTATTTTTTGTTTACAAAACTTGTAATCTAAATAAACTATTACATATATAGTGAAATCTATCTATAAGATAGTGGCTTGCCGCTGGAACTTGTCTCTAATTCCCTTGGGATATTAGCTACAGAGGTTCAAGCCAGCGTGCCTAGGCTACACTGGTGGTCTTTAAATGATTTTAATGTAATATAGTTATCAAAGAACTGACTTTTGTATGTAATATGTCTTTTCATATTGTGAAGCCATGTTTCTGTGGCTCTAGCTAGTTTTGTTGTGTCTTTGGTGTTTTGTTGCCTTGTATGTCTTGTGCCTATACTTCTTTTGTCTTGTATCATTATACCTTCTTTCTCTTCCCATTTCTGTACTTCTTCGTTTCTTATTTTCCATGCCTTTATAACTTCATTCCTTGTTGACCGGATGATGCCACAGCATGTCTTTCCTTTGTTTTTCCCTGTCAGCTTTCCGATAATTTGAGTTATTTTTTTTGTTAATATTCCCCTCCTGATTAACATCATGTTGAAAGTGTTCTCCGGCAGTGCTTTTTTAATTTTTTCTTTTAAGTTTGTCACATTTGCCTCTTCTTCTTTCCTTTTGGCAATTTCTTGTATGGTGTTTTTGATGAAACTGTCATATATACTTATTTTATCTTGGTGCATTTGGATTGCGTTATCTATCATTTCAGGCTTATTACATTTGGTGCACTTGTTAGTTTTATATACCTCAGGTTTTCTTTTATGTAATTCTATCATGGTTGGAAGTTCATCATTTAGTAGGCGAAAAGCGTTATGTCTTTCTGTGTGATCTTGGAAGTCTGTTTTTCCTTTTGAGATACTGTCTTCTGTATTTGCTTTCCATGTGTTTGGCCAATCTATCTCTCGTGCTTCTAACCTATCCAGCCAGCTTCTATGTCTGTTTTGTGTTGCCCATATGCTTGCCCATTTCGTACGTCTGTTAATTTTCAGGAATGATTTTATGTTTGCGTTGACTATACTGTTCCCCCATCTGAGACATGCTCTGATTTTCGTTAGTGCTCTTATATTTATGCTTATACTTTCAGTATTGTTTTCCTTTCTTCCTTCGTTGGCTAGCTGATCTGCCAGTTCGTTTAGTTCGATTCCTGTGTGTGCCTTGACTTTTTCGAACTCAGTGAGTCCTTTTCTTTCTTTTATTTTTTGTTGAATAAAGGCGATGTTTATTAGTGCTGTGCAGTTGATTATATTGTTTCCCGTTAGATCCTTTTGGATGTTGTTCAATGTTGTTTGGCTGTCTGTTTTTATTGTTATATTTGATTCTTTGTTTGTTATGTATAGTGCTACTGCTATGGCTGTACTTTCAGCCGTGGTGGAGGATGGCCAGTTTGTGACTTTGCTGCTGAATGTTACTCTTTCTTTAGTTTCGTTGTTCTCATAAATGATTCCTATACCCATCTCAGTATATTTTTGATTTCGTTCGAGCGATCTATCTGTAAATACCGATATGTCTTTCCAAGTCTCTATTTTTTTCTTTGTTTCTCTTATTTGTACTTGTTTCGCTTTACTGAGTGTTGATATCACTATTGGCAGTGTATTTTCGTCTTGTTCTTGTTTTGTGATCGCTAGCTGTGGTCGGGTTCTGATTTGTTATGTTTGACTCTCTGCTATCTGTTCCATTTTTTTAAATTCTGTGTTTATTGAATTTGGAGATATCAGCATACGTTCTTGTCGCCCTGTGATGTAGCTGTGTATTTTACTTGATCTTGTTGTGTTAACCACCGGGAGCACTCTTATTTGTTCTTTATCAATTGTGAAGATACATGTTTCTTGTATTTTTCCTGTGTTGTGTTGGCATCCTTGGCATTTGGCAATAGGTGAGTCTCCTGCAATTTGTTCGTAGTGTCTGACATGTAATTGTTGGTCAGCTCTCTTGTATCTTTGGTCAATTTTTCCATAAACCATATTGTTTCCAATCTTTGCAGTTATATAGTTGCTTTCCTTGGTGACTCCTTTTCTTGTTCTGATCAATTGGTTGTCTGGCCAATCCTATTTCATTATCCATGCATTGTCTATAATGCTTGGTGCAGCGATAATTGCTTGCAGCTGATGGAACCATTCTGGAATTCTACCTTTCGTTGCTTTACCTTTTCCCTGGTAGCTAGCTTGGGACCAACTTAGAGCTTTCTGTTGACTTGAATTGGTAAGTTGTTCTAGGTACATTATTTTGTGTTTCCTTAGGCCATTTTTGTATTGTTCATACCATTTGTGATCTACCAGTTCTTCGATCGGCTTGAGGGGTTTTTTCCCTGGTGTTTAAATGATTTTTCCTGGTTGTGTCGACTCGATTGTAAAGTTATTGTTTTTCATTAACTCTAGGATTTGACTATGTAGACTTGATTGGTTGTGTTTCCTGGTACTGACATTTATGTCTAGGATACTGTTTGTTGTCCATGTCAAGTTTTGTAAATTTTGAAGTCTTCTTCGTGTTGTTTCTCCTATCAATATATTTGAATTGCAATCTCTGATCAATCTTTTGATGTGTTGCTCCAGCTGTCAATCATAAATATGTGAGATGTTGTATGTGGTATGTAAGTGTATTCCACTATTAATTGTTGTC
The DNA here is from genome assembly GCA_910591835.1 of Acaulospora morrowiae. Taxonomy (NCBI): domain Eukaryota; kingdom Fungi; phylum Glomeromycota; class Glomeromycetes; order Diversisporales; family Acaulosporaceae; genus Acaulospora; species Acaulospora morrowiae. Next base: position 2,911 of record CAJVPV010001058.1, read on the forward strand.
GATACTACTCCAATCTTGTGTTTCATGAGTGTTGTAATTTTGCTGTTATGCTTGTCACATTCTTCTTGTGTTAGCACAGTGTCTTGGAGCAGGTAGTCTACTGCTGGTGCGAGCACATGATTTAGTATATATGCTAGTTGTTTGTCTGTGATATGCGTTCTTATTAATGTGTTGACGCAATGCTGTATCTTGTCCCTGATTAATTCTTTCTGATGTTTTTTGGCACCTGATGCTATAATCCATGTCCCGAGGATTCTTATCGGTGACTTGTGATGTTCTGCTTGTATTGTGTGATTATTTCATCTGATCTTGTTGTGTGCGTGATCTTTGTTCGTTGTAAGCAGGAAGGACTTTTGTGGGTTGATACTCAGATTGTTCAGACTTGCGAAGGATGTAACAATCTTTCCTATTTTTTCTAGGTTTTTCTTGCTGCTGGTAATCCATGTGCTGTCATCCATGTACGTAATCGAGGATATTTTCAGTTTGGATTTTTCTGATGTCCTTGGATCTGATGTTGAATATCTCGTGGTGATTGTATATCCCAGATTTTCTTGCTCTATTTTGCAGATAAGGGGGTCGTAGTATATTCGCCATAGAAGGGGAGAGATCGTGTCACCTTGGTCTATACCTATTTTCGGACTATAGCTTTCAGTGAGTCCATGGCATGTAATGATTTGATTATTTCTGTCGGAGCTGAGCTTCATTAATATTGTGATTATACTTTGGGATATTTTGATCCTGATCAGGGAGTTCTCCAATCTTTCTTTGTCCATCGAGTCGTATGCCTTGCTAATGTCTTGGGTTAGAACCCAGCAGTCTTTTCGGTTTTCTCTGGCATCTTCAAGAATATTGTTAATAATCATAATTGGTTCGTGTGTGCCTCCTCCAGGGAGACCTGCCCAGTTGAATGGTGACAGTATTTTGTGTTCGGTGAAGATACTGGCTAGTCTATTGTTCAGTGTTTTGGTAAAGATTTTTTTAATTGTTTCTAGGAGTGTGATCGGTCTGATCAAATTGAGGTCGTGATGCCAGTCTTTCTTTTTGGATATTGGATATATTAAGTTGTTTTGCCAAAACCGTGGAACTTCTTGTGTTTCGAGCACTCTGTTAAAGATGTTTACTAGTCTTGCATGAGCAGTTGTTTCCATTTTTTTAATCATGTCATAGCTTAGTTGAGATTTGCCTGGAGCAGATTTATTCATTTTTTTAATTGTTTCTTCTATTTCTTGTACTGTGTAGGGCTTGGTGAGCTGTGTGTACCATGTGGGATCTATGTGTGCTTTTGAAGCATATTCAGTTCTCCATTTTGATTCTTCACTTTTTTGTTTCTGTGGTGTTGGAAGCGCGATTTGTCTGTAGTGCTCTACTGCCATGTTTTTGATGGTGGTTGGGTCTGTAATCGCATCTTTTTTTGGGTTCTCAAGGAGTAACTTGTCCATCTTTATGTGTATTGGTTTTCTGTTAAGGAGTGAATCTATCATCTTTTTTTTTGCGAATTGATGGTTTTGTTGTCTGATTTCTATGTATTTTTGAGTATGGGCTTGTTTTCTATGCTGAAGAAGCAGTTTAAATGCTTTTGCCATGCTTGTCCTCAGGTTGCGAATCTCTTGGAACCAGTGTACCAGGCTTATGCCCTTGGGTGTATCTGTGAGTTCAGTTGACAACAGTTTTGCTGTTTGGACATTTACTTTAATCCATTCATTTACTTGTCTTGCCGTGCTTTCAGCATCTGTTTTTCCTGATAGGTATTTTCTTGCAATGGCTGTCGCTTTATTAAGTGCCATGATTATTTGTGTGGTTTTTTTATCTGTCTTGTTTGTTTCCTTGACGTTGGTCTGTTTGGTTTTGATTTTTTTTGATATTGTCTTTCATGGCCTGATTGATTGCTTCCCATGTAAGATTCCATAACTTGTTCGCTGAGATTTGTTTAGAATTGATTCTTTCTTCTTGCGCTTTTAGTGTATTTGTGATCTGTGTTGCAAATTGTTCCCATTGTTTTTCAGTTGTGTGTTTTGGAGAGTATCTCCGTATTGATTTTTCTCTTTTACTTTGTTTGTCTTTATTGACTATGTCGCCAACTTCAATTTGGCATCCTGCTATTTCATGATCGCTATGTGTTATTGCTTCTGACTCAGCTATGTATGCCTCGACCAAGTTCCACTCTTCGTCCGATGACATCCAAATCTGATCGATTCTGGTTTCAGTATTTCTGCTGTTCCGCCATGTGTATCTTCTTTGGCATGGATGTACTTCCCTGAATGTGTCTATATATCCATTATATTGGAGATACTTGAGGACACGTGATGTTGGGTTGTTCAATTTGCTTTGGTGTTTGGCTTGTGTTGTTTTGTCTAGCCTTGGATTTGGTATCGAGTTAAAGTCACCTAAGACGATGATTTTGTGTTTGTTTTTCTTTGCTGCTTGTGCTCTTTCTTCTACCCATCGCATTGTTTGGTCTCTTTCCTTGCCAAGAGCTGCTGGTATGTACACTGCTATGATTGTAACCACTGTTTTATGTCTGAAGTGCAGGTCGATGCTGATGCCTCTGCCTGTATGTTCGAGAATTTTTCCCACGTGTGCTGCAATATTATTTTTGATCATTATTGCAATCCCTGCTCCTTTGTTGTCATTGGACCACCAGCTTCTATAGTTGGAGCATTTCCAAAATGTTGTGTCCTGTTTCGTTACTTGTGTCTCTGTTATTACTGCGATGTCTATCTGTTGTTCTTCGCAAAAGGTGTACCATTGGAGTCTTTTGAATTCATCATTGATTCCTCTGATGTTGTGTGTCACGATGTGCCAAGTATTGGAGATTTGATCACGTCTGTCTGCTTTGTGTGTGTGTGTTGTGTGTTGTATATTTATGTGTGTATCTAGTATGAGGGGTATATTAGTTACTTTGTTTGTTTTTGGATGGTTTTTTGTTTCTTTTTCTTCTGACAGAGTGTTTTTGTCTGAGAGAATATCTTCGTCTGGATAATTGTCTATTGAATTGTATATATTAGAGAGATTGTCAGCTATGTTTTGTGCATCGGCACTTGTGCTTGGGTTGTTTCCCATTATTGATGGATGGTTGTGTTGTTTGTGTCACCAGGGATAAGGTTGTGGATGGTACTCATGAGGTTGTCCACTGTTCGGTTAGTGTTTTGAATCGTTGCATGAATTTGTCTTTGTTGTGCTTGTAGGTCTTGGACTTCATTGTTGCTCATGTACTTCCCTTCTTGATTACTTTCAGTTTGATTATCATCCATGTTAGATTCTGAGATAGATTCAGTTTCCTCCATGGCACCTAGGCCATCTTCATCGTAGTATTCAAGGTTTGTGATTCTTTCATCCATTTCGATCATCTGTTGTTTGATTTCTGCCAGGTCATGTTGCATTTGCCAAAGAATGTTTACCACTTCTTGAAGATCGTTTGGATTGTTTGTTGACTGGTCTTGTGTTTGTTGCGATTTTGCTGCAGCTGCATAGGATCTGGGTCTGGTTGGTCTGCTTTTGATTTGGTTTGTCTCCATAGTTTTCCTGATATTTGCTGTTTTTGCTGGTTTGAATTTTTGATATAATCTTCCGAACTTATTTGCTTGTTCTTGGTTGTACTGTTGCCATTGTGTCCTTCTTTCTTTGATTGGGCAGTTGACTGCGAGGTGTGTATGTGCGTCACAAATTGCACAAGTTTTGTTTTCGATTTGTGCCCATGTGACTTGTGTTTCTCCAAGGGTGAAGTTGTGTTCTAGTGCTTTCTGTAGATCTTTGTGACTTGCGAAGCTGATGATTGCTACTTTTCTTCTGCGGTAGCTCCCAGTTCTAGGGATATAGCATGTCTTTGCTTTGATTTGTTGGCAGATTATGCGCAAATCAAATGCAGTTGTGTTTGGCGGAAGGTTGACGAGTTTTGCTACAATATTTCCCCTGTCCTTCATTTCTTGTAAGCTCATTTGTGCATCAAATATCCTTACTGCATCTGCTTTCAATGGAACACTCCATGTGTTTGCGAGTTTATCCTTGCTGCTCTTTTCCTAAAAAGTTATGATGGCCGACTGCCACATGTGTTGTGTACTCATGCTCATACTGGCGATCTCTCCATATCTGGCAAAGGCTTGTCGTACTTCTATGGGTTTTGTGTCCAGGGGAATGTCCCATACCCTGATACTATTTTCCTGTTTTGTTTCGGCGGCTGGGGGTGGCATGTGTTTCATATGCTTGTTGTCCAATTCTGGAAGGTTAATTGCGCATGCAGCATCTGCAGCTTGTTTGTCTCCAAAAATGGCAATGATTTGTTCTTCTTCTTGTTTTCCTTCCTTGCGAATTGCGAGAAGACCTTCGGGGCTTCCCAGAGCTTTTGTAATATACTGGATTTTCTGCCAGATGTTGTCTCCTGGCACCTCTGTTGCTGCGATTCCAATTTTGATCCGTTGTCTGCCATATCTTGCTACTCTGTCGAAGGGTGAACGTGGTCTGGGTTTTGTGCTTGTTCTTTCCACTTTTCCTTTTCTTTTAACCGTTTGCCAGGTGCTTTGTTCTTCTTGAGTATCTTGATCGAAGGTGAACATCTCTTTGTCACTGTCATCTATCCTTGCTACATCAAAGTTGTATTGTTCTGACTCATTGTTCTTAGGTGTTTGTGATGCTTCGGGTTGCTTTCCTTTGTTTCGTGCTTTTTCTTCAGGGGTATTCTGAGTAGAGGTGGAGGTCTCGCCTAGCTCTTCTTCTACCATTTGGCTCCATCTGTTTACAGTTTCTGTTTGCGTGGGCTTTTGCTGAATTTTGGTTACTTGCTGTTGCTGTTATTGTGCCTTTGACTTTGGCAACAATGTTGGGGGACCGGTCGGTACTTCCATTGCTGGCTTTTCTTGTTTTCTAGTTGGTTTCTGTATGGGATAGGGTGTTGTTTCTCCCCTTGGACATGTCTGCTATGTTGTAGTTGGACCTGGAGGCCTGATTGGAGCTTCTCAGGCTCCTGTTTGCACTCATTTTTCCACTTTGCTCTGGTTTTCCTTTTATGGTAACTGTATGCGTTTGGGAAAGAGTGTCATTTTGATCTGACACTTTTATATTCAATACCTTTTTATAATATTTTATTAAATAAATTGAAAAAATTTTGTGATTCGGCAGAACATTTAAAAGAAAATAAAGTAATTTTTTTTTTAATTTTTTAATTTGAATTAATTGATTTATTTATATTTATATTTATTATTATATTATAGAAAGTAGCAAAAAATGGAATTGAAAAATTAAAAAAATATTATAGTAAAATGGAAACATCAATATATACAGTTGCTACAGGTATATTAAATATTAATTTTTTTTTATAATTAAATAAATATTTATTGTGTTTATTTAATTAAAATCTATATTAGTTTTAGATTCATGATTTAAATTACAATATATAGAAGATTATAAATAAAAAGAATAATGGATTAATAATACAAAAACAAAAGTATATATAATATTTATATATATATAGTAATTGTCAACAAAAAACAAGCTTTATAACAGAAAATCAGATCTTTATAAAGATGGAAAATGTCCCTGATATGATCAACAGGAAACTTCAAAACACATATATAAAGAGCATTACGCAGACCAAGTTAGATCAAAATTCTTTAGAATCCTAAAAAAGGAAATCTCAAACAGAATACAAGACAAAGGAAACAAACTTAACTGGCAAAGTCAGCTTAAAGAGATAGTAATCAACTCGAAAAGGAATCTCAGGTATATAATTAAAGATATCTTCAGCAAAGATCTAATTTCACTGATAAAATGGGCAAACAGAACAAAAACAAAAGACATTTTGAAGAAAACAATAGGTAAAATGACAGAAGTATTACAAAAGCTATGAATACAAAGGTGCGAATGCTTTCAGCAATGGAAAAGAAACGAAAACATTAGTAGAATAGATAAGAGAAGCAAAAACAAAGGACACTCATATAATAACTGATCCATCATACAATCCAATCAACAAGAAGTATTAGATAGGCAAGGGAAAATATCAAATATGTAGCGAAAGCTCCTAGAGAGCTGGCTGGACCAGGGAAACAATATCATCAACTTTAATTTTTATTTCTTTTATTCATATAATAGCAATACTGATGGAGCCTTGGCACATTAGCCTTGACATATACCAGTAAGACAAGTCAATAGCAACAAGCCAATATGGAAAAAATTCGATATAGTCTAATATACATCTAGAATAGTTTATAGATAATAACTCTTGTAAAAGAAATACATATGTAAACTAAATAAAGCATGTTAGGCAAGGCCTAGCTAATTGAATTAAAAAAAAAAAATTTATATATATATAGTAATTAGAAATTTATTTATTTAAATTATTTATAGGTATTAAAAATTTATGAAAAATATGTACCTAAAGAAATTGAAAATATGATGATAAATTATGATTCTAAGGATGAAAATTTAATATCACATATTTTTAAATGATTAAATTTTATTACAAATGAAATTAAAATATTTTTAAAAGTTAAATAAGCTTCAGCACTTACTAATTTATTAAATTGATGGAAGGTAAACTATTTTATTTATTGTTTTTTTTTTTAAAGAACAAAGACAACTGTTAGTCTCTCATTTTTATTATAAGAAAGCTGCTATTACAACAATATTATAAATTGCTAAATTAAACTATATCTATCTTAAATATAAAAAGCTTAATGCAAGGCTCAAAAATTGGCCTCTTTGTTTAAATATCTATTAACTATCCAAGTTTTATAGCAAACTTTCTGAAACACCTACAAATTTTTGAGTGGTGCCTAACCAGGAGCTAGGAAATTAAGGAATATTCAAACATATGAAGGTGCTACAGCCAGTATACAGGTTTGCCTCCAAGTTATAATTGGAATTTGGCACACTTGTTTTTCAAAGTTGACTTGATGTACAACAAGTGAAATAGTGAAGAAAGGAATATAGATAATGTTACCTTAATGCATGAAGGCATTGCAGCTATTTTATATAGGTTGGCTTCCAAGTCACAAAAAGAATTTGGCATATCCAATGTTCAAATATGGTGAAAGTATTCAATGGATAGAGTTTGAATTGGATTTTTATATAGACGTTGGTACCTAACCTTGCACATAAGACCTATATTGTCGAGAAGTGAGTGAACATTGTCATCTGCTCGTTTTTGAGGTAACTAGAATCCCTGATCTTCATGTATTGTCCTAATAGATTCTCATAAGACACAGCACCTAGAGATTCAGCCAATAATAGTATGTACCAGTTTCTTAGACATATCTAGTCTAGCTATCAACAAGTAAACAATGTCAGATTTAATAATGATAGTTATACTGATCTTTGGAGAAGTAAACTGTCCATCCTTTTTCTAAAAATCATGGAAGAGAAAAACTTATCAAAGCCTACTTTTTGAAAAAGGTTTGTCACTTCTTATATAGTTTCTAAGAAAATGGAGTTAGCTGACCAGAGGAGTGATGAAATGAATTACAGTAGTTTTCTAAAGAGAGAGAGGCCTAGGAAGGAAAAACTTCAGGAAGAAGGAAAAACCTAACTTTGATAGGGAAAGAAAAAGAGAAAAAGAAAAAGAAAAAAAAATTAAAGATATATATATAGAAGAGTAGGAAAAGAGAAGGGAAGAGGAGATAAAAGGCTTGTGATCAAGGAAAATAAAGAAAAGGGGAAAAACAAAGAAAAAGTAAACAATTCAAAAAGTTTCCTAAAAAGAAAATTTTCAAGCACAAGAAAGGAGAGTGGAAAAGAGTTTTTTTTTCCTATTTTATTTATTGTATTTTTTATATATTAAATACTATATTAATAATTTTTATTATAGTGATATTTAAATAAATATCCAAATTTAAGTAAAATAGCAAAAGATTATTTAGCAATTTCAATAATAAGTATACCTGCTGAAAGAATTTTTTCAAGTACAAGTGATTTAATTACTCAAGATAAAACTTGTCTTGCTGCTAATATAATTTGTGCAGTAATGTGTTTAAAACATTGGTATCAATCAAATTTATGTTATTAATATATTATATATATTTTTAATTTTTAACAAGTATTAAATATAAGAATTATGTTATTAATATATTATATAATAAATATAAAATAATATTGAAGGTTAAACAATAATAATATAAAATATTTTTTAATTTTTAAAAGTATTTTTGATTTTACAAATCTTTAGAATCAAAAATTAATTTCTAAAAAATAAAAAAATAAATAATTATTTATTAAAATAATTATTAAATCATATAATTAAATCATATAATTAACTTATTTCCAAAAATAAATATCTAAATGATTTTTTATTTTTGAAAATAAGCATCCCCAAATAATAAAGAATTTTGTTCTATTAAAATTAACTTTCATATAATAAAAATAAAAATATTTTTTATAATAAGTCAAAATTCTTTATATTATATTATTTTGCAAATTAAAATCTTATTTTTATTAAAGTAATAATTCATCAATTTTCAATAAAATAATGATAATTATGCATCTGTTATATCCTATAACTCACTAAGTGAACTTATAATAATAACTTAGATAAGTATTTATCTCATTAACACAAAATAATAATAATATAAAAAATTTTGACTTATTGTAAAAAATATTATTGTTTAATAAGTAATATATAAAAAAATATAAATCCAATAGTGAAAAGAAAATAGTTGAAAAAAAAAAATCAGAAATCTAAAAAGCAACTTATTTGTTAATCTTTTTTTTTTTAACCCATTTTTAAAATGTTTTAAAACACATAGATTAATTAAAATTTTTTTTTGAAAATTTTTTGTTTTTTAAAAATTAAAATTATTTAATAATTTTTAATATAAATATTTATTTTTATTATATAATTTAATAAAGAAATTTTTTTTTTTCAAATAAACATCTAATTTATAAATTAATTAAAATTTGATAAAATTTTATTATAATTAAAAATAATATTTAATTTTAAAAATTTTTTAATTTTCAATTTAATTAATTTATTAATATATATTTTTTTTTTTATACTTAATCAAGCTATATATTTAAGTTTATTCAAACTAATATATTCAGATTAACCTAAGGTACAAATGGATAGATATAAAGTATCTAACAAATCTATATTAAGAATTAAACTTCTTTCTTTATATGGCATATCCGTCAATAGCCAATGGCCTCTAGATATAATTAAGGGGAATGAATAAAGTTGCTCTATCTTGATCTATGTTTACTATTGATCTCAATATTATTGCCAGCTTTTCATTAAGACTGTTCACCCCAACTTAACCTCTGTGGTCCTAAGGTATAAAATTTTTATTTTTTTTTAAGAAGGTAAAAGAAAAGAATAAAGAGGAAGGAGAAAAGTTTGTACTGGCAAAATAAAAACCTATCAAAACCAATTACTAGCCTAATAAGAGCCTTCTTTAATCTTGAGGAGAAAAGAAACCAGCACAAGAGGAAAGGAGAAAGACTTCCAAATACTTCTTATCAAGAGGATACCTCGACACCTTGCTCTTTTGCTTAATTCAATTACATCATCAGTTATAATATGATATGACATGAGGCATATGTGGATACGTGTCTTGTTTATATTTCTTTTACTTGTTGATCAACCAATCCAAGATTTCAGCCAATCACCAATCAGCAATTCTGGTGTAACAAAAAATTCAGGATTAAACTGAGGTAGGCAAAATTCTTTCAAAAAAACCAAGAAAATTTTTACATGCTTGAAAGTACTACCACAGATATATATGACTGATGAAAAAAGATTATACACCCGAGTAGATAGACTTTTATCAGCTTATCCACTTACCTGGACCACAGGAGTTTTGAATCTTATAGTAGATCCAAGGTTCTTATGAAGCTTGGAAAATATATTCACTTGGTAGGTACCAACTAGTTTATTCACTTGCCTCAAGCAGAAGGTGTTCGCTTACAGTGGACCTAAGGTTCTTATGAAGCTTAGAAAATACATTCACTAGTGGTTTCACTTTCTAGAGTCCAGATTTAAGGAGAAAGTCGTGGAGGGTATCTTTTAACAGGTTTCTTCTTTCCAGAAAGGTGTTTTTGTTATAAACCAAATGGGTAAAGTTTTGTTTATTTTGTCACTGAAATATCCAAAGTTTTTTAAAGAAGGAAGAATAAACAAGTGGGGGAGGCACCTGCCTTTAGGGAGTAATGTTTTTAAGAAAAGTATATAAACTTTATTATCAAAAATAAAAGAATATTTTTGAAAATGTTTATTTTTTGGATTGGCAAGGGAATCTGCAAAAAGAGTTTTTTAAATTTTAATTAATTTATATAATTATAATAATAATTTTATCTATTAATAAAAGTAAAAACAAAAATATTGAAATAGAATATAAAAATTAATTGAATTATTTTATATAATAGATTGTTTAACATATATTTTCTTGAAGGCTCAAATTACTTTTAATTATTTGATAATAGTATTTATTAATAATTATAATAAATTTTTTAAAAATCTTGTGGATAATAATAAAACTTTTCATAAATTTTTTTTATTTGATGAACAAATAATATAAAAAGTTAAGAAAATTATATATCAATATGAAATTAATAAATAAAAATTATATAAGATTTTTGTAATCATATGTAATATTGATAATAAAATATGGGGCAGAGCCAAAAATTTGATACCTTAAAAATACTGTTCCCAAAATTTTTTCTGGTATCACCAAAAATCATATTACAACGTAATACCAAATTTTACAAACATTTTATTCAATGGCTTACATTCTCCCTGTAAAAATTTTATCATTATCTTGCTAATATATCAGCACCAGTACGTACACAAAGTCCTTTAACAGACAATGAACGGAGCATGATTATTAACCTTCATGAGTACTTTTTAAGTTCTCAGAAGTGGATCGAGCAAAAAAAAAATGTCACATTACACAAGCAGTTCGCTATGGCACTTGGGATTGGTGAGGCAACAGTTGGTCAGGTGTTATGTGACTGGAATCATAGAAATGATAGTAAGTTTACACTCTATAAAATCATAGGCCGGCCAACTATAGAACCAAGTGCTGACATTGCTGAAGTTATACGAAACCTGATTAGGACTGCCAACCTTACTAGTACCCACTTGTGATATCAATATTGTGTCAGAAACTTGGCGAACATGGCTACACATTATCCAAAAAACAGCTGTTGCATGTATTGCACTTGCTGGGTTACTATTATGGCCATGGCAAATATTGCAATATACTTCATGAAACACCAGCGAATGTTGCCTTTCATGGTCACTATATATGTAAACGATTGGAGAATTTGCAAGGTAAAAATTATGTTCCAACTAAACCAGAAGTTTTTTTGGATGAATCTTATTGTCACCTTCATCATAATCACAATAATACTTGGCTTCTGCATCAAGGAGTTGTTCTCGCACAAGGGCACAGTTCTCTTGTTGTTATTTTTGGTGCAATTATAGTTTTGCAGAATAAAAATACTAACAGACTCATAGGTGAAATTGTTCCCAATTCTCTTTTAATATGGGACCCATCTATTAAACCACCATCTGGAAGAGGAAGAAAATGTACAAATGTGAATTCTTGGGTTGAGCTTCCTGATGCAATCTGGCATGCCAATATCATAGCAGATAATATTGATTATCACAAAAACTTTACAGCTGAGATATTTAAAGATCTTTTCGAAAGACTTTGTCAAATTGTGTTGGAATGGTACGGTACAGCCTATATTCATATAGATGGTACTTGTTATTATAAATGTTATGTAAAACAAGTACCAACATCAAGCGCAAGAAAATCAGTACTTGATGATTGGCTAATGAAAAAAAATATTCCTATTCCTGAACGAGCGAATAAAGCAAAACTTTATGAACTAGTTAAATACAATAAATCCGAAGTTCCTTTTGCATGTATTGAGATAGCTAGAAAGTACAAATATACTCTATTGTACATGCCTCCTTATCATTGTGAACTTCAACCTATTGAAAGAGTATGGGCTGTAGCGAAGAATAAAGTTGCCAAATCAGCTTCACATTCAGATTTTCTTTTAATTAGAAATAAATTATTATATTCTTTTAATGAAAAAATAAATTATAAAACAATTCTTGGATTATGAAGAAGGTCACTTAATATAGCAAAAAAATATAATGATATAGATAATGATATTGAATTTGTTGAGATTGATTCTGATGATAATGAATTACAAAATTTTAATGAAAATGATAACTTTTAATAATAAACTTATAATAAAATTATATTACAAAGTATCTGAAAACCATAAAAATAAAATAATATTTTTATTATATTTTTATTTATTTTTTTGATAAAGTTTTTTTAATAGCATTTGAAGTATCAAACTTTTGGCTCTGCTCCATATTATATAATTAAATTATATAATAATTCAAATTTTTATTATTTTTTAAAATAATATCTGAAATATTATAATCAATAGTATATAATATATAAAATAATATTAATTGAAACTTTATATAGTACTTTGATTATTATTAATACTTTCGATACTTTGGTATAATATCGGTACTTTAAAATATCATATCAAAAATTTTCAGTAATTATTGATACCAATATCAAAAAAAATTTTCAGTATTAATTTTACAAAATATCATATCGAATAGTATCAATCAGAATCCTATATACCTAGAAAAAATAGTAATGAATGGTAGAATTTTAATAATCTTATGGAGCAAGTGGTGAAATATACAATTCCAATATTTGAAACTTGTTTTTCAGATGCAAAGGTCCTTTTTGCATTTAATAATATCACTGGTCATACTGCATATGCAGATGATACTCTTTTAGCAAGAAATATGAATTTGTTACTTAATGGAAAACAGGTAAAAATAAGGTTTATATAAATTAAAATTTTAAAATTTTTTATTAATATTGATTATATTTTGTATAAAATATATAGAAGCATATATGGAAATGGCATTAGACAAGATATGTGTTTTTCTATAGATTACAAAATTCTTAAATTGCATAACAAATCAAAAGATTTAAAAGAAATTTAAGAAAAATATAAAAAAGAAAGTATTAATTGTTGTGTAAGAACAATAATAGCAAACTAATCAAATTTTAAGGCACAATGTGAAAAACTTGAAGAAACAATTATTTCTGCAAATTATGAAATTATATTTTATTCAAAATTTTATTATAAGTTAAATTATATTGAAAATTTTTGGGGATCTGCAAAACAATATTTATGAAACCATTGTGATTATACTTGGGAAGATTTAAAAAGAACAATACCATAAGCTTTTGTATTAATATTATTGAGTAAAATTAAATAATATTTCTGAAAATCCTTTAGATATATAGATACATATCATAAAGAGTTAATTGAAGAAACTGTTAAATATACAATAAAAAAATATCAACCACATTATTATATTTTGAATTTAATCTTAATTGATATAAATGTAGCAAGAAATTAATAGTTATATGTGTAGCTTTACAATAAAATAATAATATTAAAATAAAATAAAGTTGCTTAAAATAATATTATATAAATATATAATATTTATTTTAATAGTGTTAAAAATAGAATTTTTTAATTGCAATTGCAATGATATAATTTTGTATTGCGAGACCTGATAGTGATAAATAACAATAAATGGATATAATAGTGTAATAATGATAGAGAAGGAAAAGGAACTAAGGTACAGTATATATAAATAGGGAAGTGTAATGATGATAGAGAAGAGAAGAAAACTAAGGCATATATAAAGTCATAATATATTAATAAAGAAATACTTTATTAAATTATAAATCACCTTTCGCCTTATCTTTTACATTCTTTTCTAGTATTGAATTGGCTATAATGACTTGGCTTATTGATTAATACTAACAATGGAGATCAACTAATAAATAAAATTGATTGATTATCTGATTTTAAAATTTTAAAGTGAAAGTAACTTTTATAAATTAGATTTGTTTAAAATTAAGAGAAATAACAAATATTTAGTCGCTAATTTACAACAGCAGCAATCAAAAGATAGTAATACTTACCCTTTTCGAAATCTACTAATTGGTACTATTGAAGTATTATATCATTACTGTTACAATTTACTTACTTTGAAAACAAAAATTATTAAGAAAATTTAATATTTGTAGTTTTTTTTGACCAATCACAAGTATATATATCAAATCATATGATTTGGAAAATTGATTAAATTTTCATTTTTTTACTAATAATAATTAATAAAAATAGTTGACTTTTAAAAGTATTTAACTCTATCAAATTTTAAAAAATCAATAAATGATTTTGTAAATTTATTCTTTTTATTTTTCTATATATTTTTATAAAAAAAAATTTGTAAATATTTTAATATTTTGTTTTAATAAAGAATTTTTTGAATTTGCTTTTTTATTTGTTGATTTAAGATGTCCCGTACTATATAAAAAAAAATTATATTTTTTATACTAAATAAGTCTAACATTAGTCTATCTACAGTAGCAGTTATAAGTCATCGACCTCTTCTTTAAAAATCCAAATCTAAGCCAATTGTTTTGAAAATATTAGGACAAATAGTTTATCACAATTCTAGATTCTCTAAATTTTTTCAGGTTTTTGTAATTGCTAGAACAAAATTTGGATGAGAGTCAAATTTTAGAGATCATTTTTTTCTCAGATTTTTTTAACTTGAAAATTATTAAAAAATGATCCATATATCAATAATTTACATAACCAAA
>CAJVPV010001059.1:0-17562 GCA_910591835.1 Acaulospora morrowiae
TCTTTATATCTCCAAATATGCCTATATCTATTTTTATTTTAATTATTTAATTATTTATTAAATTATGAATAAAATATAAGTTTTGATTTTTTCCAATTATTTTTGATCCATACTGTATATATAATCTTTGAAAAATTAATAAAACTATATATATTATATTTAATTATATATTATTACTTTATTTATTTATATAAAGTAATTTTTTATATAAGAAATTTTTTTTCCTTTAGAAAATAAAAAAATTATTTAATTTTATAAAGTTTTTTTTTATTAATCTTAATATTATAATATTTTTTGATATTAAATATTACAATTCTAGTTTAAAGTTATCTTAATTTAATACTTGTTTAAAAAAAAAAAATTTAATAATAAATAAAATTCAAAACTATAAATAATAATAATAAGATTATTTAAATATTTTAATTAATTTTAAAAAATATATATTTTAAATAACAATATTAGAATTTAAATTAAATTAAATATTTATAAATTAGTAATAAGATTTCTTTCTATTTCTTAAAAATTTATTTGATATTATTATATATTGTTTTTATTTTAGAAAAAAAATAAAGACAGAAAACTAATAATAAGAAAATATTTTATTTAAAAGATTCAATGTAATATACTAAAGTTCTTAAGATATATCAAAATTAGTACAGTTTTGAGATATAGTATTAAGTAAAAAGATAATAATAATTTGTTTTAATAAAGATTAATTTATTTATTCAATAAAATAAAAGTTTAATTTTGTCAATTTTTAGATAAAATTGAAGGCTTTATATATATATTTAAGTTATAATATTTTTGTATATAATAAATATAAGTTATATAAAATAATAAAGATATTAAAAAAATATTATATTTATCAAAACAGTTATTTGTATATATTAATATAGAAACAAATACTCTGGCAAAGATAAAAAATTAAAGATAAATAAATAAAATAAAAAATATTTTAAAATAATAATGATACAAAAAAACAC
This sequence comes from Acaulospora morrowiae, assembly GCA_910591835.1. Taxonomy (NCBI): domain Eukaryota; kingdom Fungi; phylum Glomeromycota; class Glomeromycetes; order Diversisporales; family Acaulosporaceae; genus Acaulospora; species Acaulospora morrowiae. The sequence goes on from CAJVPV010001059.1 coordinate 984, forward strand.
AATATTAAATAATAATACATAAAAATATAAATTAAAAATTTGTTTAATGACTTTTTAAATATAAAAAAAAAACTCTTTCTCATTTACACCACTTATTAAAAATTTCCTTATTAGGAAACTTTTAAAAAAGTCAACAAAAAGTTGGGTTTTTATCTTTACAAAAATCAATAATATAATAACAATATCTGTAAAAATAAGCTTTTTCTACAAATCAGTCTTTAAATATTCTGAGCCAGCAAACCAGCTAGTACCAATACAAGAACTTTTTTCAAAATGGGTAGGAAGAACCACTTTTATATGTTTTAACAACTCTAAACGACATGTTCTTTTCTTATTACTGGCAGTTGACTCTTCTAAAAAGAAAAGAAAAAAGCAATCCAAAAAAGGGAAACGTCAAGAAAACAAAAAATCAGGCAAGCCAGCAGAGAAACAACCTGCACCCAAATAATTTCTACCTACAAATGTATGTAAATGTATTGAATGTGATGAAAACTTCACCAGTTACAATACATGAAAGAAATATTTTAATACAACTTACAAACTGGAATTTATTGAAGTTAAAACACCATACAAAAAAGCAAAAAGAAAAGCAACTGTTCTCAACAATCCTATTACTATTACACAGGCTTTAGGAACCAAAAGAACATTGAAAAAACATATTCTTGCAAATCACAAGAATATCAACGAATCAATTTTTACAGCTGGAAACAAACCTAGCAATTACCAGATAAATTTCAAAAATTGTAATGATTATGTGAATATTAACAACTATTCACCAACCAATAGCTTATTTGGTTTAAATAGTATTGGGCTAATCAATAATCTACCAAGGGACAGTCTTAATTTATCAATTGATAATGCTGAATTTTATCAAAAATACAATACTATCCTAAAAAAGGATGACAATCACTTTAATATTTTTATTCTTGTCAAGAACAGGTTATTCGACTGGATGTTATAACTATAGTAAGACCATAAATAGAAAAATTAAACTAAAAGGGTAAAAATTAAATCAGTGGTATGCTAAAAAGCATAAGTCATCTTTTCTGTAACAAATCATTAGGACATCTTGATAAAAGAAATAATTCACAGACTATACCGAAGTCTATAAAAATCCTATAGACAGATTAGAATACATAAAACAGTGCAATAAGCTAGATTACTCTCTAAAAATGTTTTAGTAAAAAATTAAGAGAGTATCACATATCTTTCCTAATCAGATTTGTAGTATAGTTTTCTAATATTTGTAATTATTTTTATGACATTTAAAATTTACTAGTTGTATTACAAACTATTAATTATAGAGTTGGAGGCCAAACAGTCATCAGATATATATTAAAATTAATAAAAAATATGAAAAAACCATCAAGTTTGCAAATATTATCAAATAAAAGACAACTACGGACAAACAATTAAGATATCTTTACAATTAAGTATAGATTCCATCAATAATATATCTACTATCAGATCTCATTCTCTCAGAAAAAATCTGTAACAATATAATAAGCCTCCTTAATAAAACATATAAGTATAAACTGAACATAGCTCAAACAATCTCCAATACAACTTTCTACAACCTCTTAGAATATGACTTCTTCTATATCTGGGATTGACATATTTTTTTACATGTAAATAACTGACAAAAACTAATTAACAGAAATGATATCATAGGATAAATAGCAAGCATAAAATTACAGAAAGCATAAAACATCTACTGGTTAACAAAAACAATTACAAGTATCAACTTCAAGACACCACTTACACTTTTGAGAAAGAACCTGACACATAACAAAATTTTCTTATTTAGATAACATGGCTTCACTGGAACTACAAATATAATCGAAATCATCAAGAAGACTGACACAACAATCGAAGAAATCATAAAATCAATCTGATACAACAAACACAGAAAACAACTTGCAAAAAATCAAATAATGTTTCTTAATTAAATCACTAACTTCACGGATACCAGACTAGCAGCATAGGTAGAAATTACTTACTTCAATAAAAAGTTATAAAATTAATATATAACATAAAATTTTTAATTAAAAATAATTATTTAAAATAATAATAATAATATAATATATAAATTAATTATAAGTAAAAGTAATTTTATAGTATTCATGTATTTATATTTAAATTTGTGTTTGATTTCAATAAGTTTTTACTGAGTTACAATATATATATTGAGAAAAATTCCAAATAATTTTGAGTACCCCTGTATATAACTTATTTATAAATTAATAATTTAAATATACTGTATTAATTAATTAATATTTTTTTTTAAATAATCCTTTTTTTGAAAAAATTATTTAAATATAATATAGTATTTATGATTTTAATATTTTACTTAGGTGCTAATATTCCTTTTATAGCAGATTAATTTTTTAATTTCTTTATATAATAACGTCGTGACTTAATACAAAATTTTTTCACATACTGTATATACAGTATGTTGAATTACAGTATTTATTTATGAGTATAATCTTGAGTTCGGATCCATAATGACCATAATAAAAAAAAATATCTCAATATTCAATCTGGAAATATTAAATAACATAGGTACACTTCACTGAAGTTTTTATTAAATATACTGAAAAAAAAATGCAAAAATATTACAAAATAAGTTGTCCAAAAATATAATTATCTCACAGTGCAAAACAAGATATGTAAAGATATATAAATAAATATGAACCAAATTAATAATTTAATGTAGAAGTACAGTCTATATTCGTTTTGTATACAAGTATTCAATGTTGGAATGATAAATTGGATAGATAATGTCTGCTGAATGCAAATCAAAAGCGGGAGGAATAATGTATTTCCAAGAAAAAGAATGTGATTTAAAGGTTAAAATTCAATCATTAAATTATGAACGGGAAATGTTTTGTTTAAATACGATATAAACGGATATAATTTAACATATTTAAATAAATAAATAAATAATGTATAATAAAAGGGGGAAAGTGAAGAATGTCAAATTTTCACTCTTAAAAAATTATATATATATATATATATATATATATAATCATCCTAGTACCAAGTTTCATCATCATCATCATCACTTGGATCTACTCCGTCGCTGTCGACGCCAACGTCAATGTCCTCAACTTCAGTCTGCTCATCCTCATCTTCTTCCTCCCCTTCTAATATAAAGAACGGCCTTGTCCTTGGTAAACTTGCATTCTTTTTCAACAGTATATCTCTCATTAGTAGCACTCGCTCTCTCATTGTAGGTCTAACTTTATTCGCTAACATTTGATATTCACTATTATCATCAATGGTGTTCCCTTTTGTTATATTCCATCTCTTTGTCTTTTCTTCTTCAATATCTTTGCTATTACTCTTCCTTCGTTTGTTTTTTCCATCAGAGCCTTCAAATACCACGTTATTCAAATATAAATAGACCCGATTTAGAACTCCACTATTTAAAAATCCTTTCTTTCCATTATTCTTCCAACACCCCCTTTTCTCCAAGAAATTCTCCAACTCTAGCCTTACCATGGGTCTATAACACACACTTGTTCTATAGGATGGTGAAAAGTCCTGTGGGTGTTTGTTTAGCTCAGAAATCTCCTTGTGATTCTTTCTCCACAGATCCTCCCAGAACAGATACCACCACTGGTGAACACGTGATATATTCACCGCTCTCATTCGCTCATACAAATATATTAAACTTGGATAATTGGTTTCCGGTATAGCATGTACAGCCGGATTTTCCTCGGTAGATAACAATAGGGCCGGCAAAGATTCGAGAGGTATCGATGGATTATCGTAAATATTTATGAAGAAACCATATGATAATGCATTTTCTTTGGCTCTGGCTTCATCTCTATAAAACTCCCGGTATTCTTTCATCATTTTTTGTATTTCATTTAATCCAACCGATAATAAGCCATAATTGTCCGTGAATAATTTTTCTAACTGAGGTGTCATCTGAAAATCTGTTGTTATACCGAGAACATCATGTGATACAACTCGTTCGTGTGTTGGTTGTGAAGAATTTTGAGAAGTGTTCCATTTTGAGGCAGCAGCATATGTGATAGTGACATCAAATCCAGGGTTCATATTATAAAAATCTTTCCACTTCGAGTATTGTTTGCGCCGTATCTGAAGAAGACCTCGATAATAGCGGACGTTCGATGAACCGTTAAAGGACTATGTAAATTCGATGGAAGGTTTTAGAATTTTCTATGCTTTATATAAAAAATAGCGATGGATCTTAACTATCAAAACATAGGCATACCTTACTATCCATGTCTCGAGATAAATCGGCGTCATTCCCGTCATAACATGGCCCGATCACGGTTTTACCTTCAAGAGCCCTTATCATCTGCCTAACTAATCGACGCCTCATAATTTCCTTGTTTTCATTTTGTTGTATATATCTAGCAATTTCCCATTCCTGCGTCAAAGTAACAACACTTTCATCCTCATCATAAACCATCACCACGCTAAACGGAAATGGTACTACATATGCTTTTCCGAAACATGTTTTGATCTTCAAAGACAAGAATTCTGGTGCATAATACATGTCAGGTCCAACATAATTGTCTACAATTTTTGCTCGCATTTTTAACAGCGAGGTTGATAATGGCGTCATTGACGATGTATAATTCCTTATTCCTATTTGCCTGATAATCTTCAGATTCTCTACATGTCGTTCGGCAACTGTCCCCATGAAATTCAGCATATACGGTGGGCGGTAAATGCTTTGTGAGTAGGCGACTACTTTGTCCTTTGGCATCTTGAACTGATCTGAAGTTAGTAACAACGCGCTCCAAGTCTCCTGCCAAACCCTTTTTTTGATGTGTTTTGAGAAATCCAGTTTCGATGAATAAATGTTCAAACTAAAGTCTAGCCTTTTCGTGACCTTTTTCAAGATAGTGCGATAACTTTCTGTTTCCTGAACTACGCACCATACCACTACTGCTATAAAAAGGTAACTTATTATCGTTGATGCGGTTCTTATTCCATCGATAGAGCTTACTTGGAATGCTATAACAACAGCTAGTATAGAATTCACAACGTATCCAATACGTGACCAGTATTCACCAGTGTTCTGTAATGGATATAGGAATGGTTCGCTTTTCCAGTGAAACAGGAAAAGAATTATCATCAGTACCAATTGAATTAACTGTCGGATTATGTCGGTTTGCATTCTTGGTACATTCCTAAATAAACAATTGTCCTTAGATATTGATACTACAAAAAGAATGCTGACAAATTTGTTGGCCATGATAAATGTCTTGTAAGCTGCCCATTTTGAGCTGTAAACTATTGTTCAAGAAAAAAGACATGTTAGACATAAAATCCATGATGCCATCCAATTCCAACGATAGTTAAAGATCAACTTACCATTATACAAGAAATTATATGGACAGGTATCCTTTAATAATAATTTTTTATATTCTTCCTCTGAAGAAGCAACAGCCTCCCCGAGTTCATTATAGCTGTCTGTTTTCGGCAAATTCTTATCAACTAATCTTTTCAGCGCAATAGGAAACCAGATAGTGAAGACTCCAAGCGTCAACAATGCTATCCCAATGAGTACAGGCGAAAAGTTCATGTCATCCTTTCTCATGCTGGTGACATAGCAAAAATCACCAGGACTCCGCATACCATTGGAAGCCTCACCAAATACGGGATTATCAACATCTGTATATGGATTGGGTACGGCCCAAAATGAGTCGGACCACACAAGGACGTCGATTGAAAGTTTTGAGAGTGGAAGGTATAAAGTGGTTAATATGAAAACCAATACAATGTTTTGACGTCTCTTTGTTTCCGGACGCAAGCTCCATGGTGAAGATTCAAGACCCTATTTATTGATTGAAGGTAGTTTTTTGAATAAGAGTCCGACGTATAATATATGCAACAAAGAACGAAAAATTACCTCAACATCCGCATTAGGATCATATTTAGTCATCAGTCTAAACCAATACAGTCCCATTAAGCTCATCAGACAAAACAATATAAAGAATATAGTTCCGTGCCCAAACACGCGATCTAAATTTAGGCCGAGCAAATTTGGTATTGTGTATAACAACACATTAACCCAAACTCCCTGGACACCAGAACTTCCAAAAGTAACTATCAGTGCCAAGAATTGTATAAGATCTCTTATAATCTCTAACTTCATAAATTTTATTCCATATGGTGCTTGAACTGTCAGCACTCCATCAATGGCCGTCGCCATTAAATCATTTCGTGATGCTTGTGACAATGAAAATTTAGAGCCTGACTTCGTCTTATTGTTCTTTAGGTCATCTAAGGTGATATCTTTCGGGATCTGATTCATTGGAGGGAACAGCGATTCTGGTTGAGCTTTTCCATTCCCACTTGATAATATAAATTTTTCATATTCATCATCGGTCATTAAGTCTTTAGGATCTGAGAATTCAGCTTCTGGCAACGACTTTATAAATTCATCAAGGTGTGGCAAGTATATCCACGGTGCGCCAGGTTTAAATAGTTGATTCGATTCGGATTCGTCAAACGGGTCTATGCTGAATTTTGTCACCTTCGAAGGGTCTAAATCTGCATCAGCCATTATGGCCATTGTGAAATCTGGTTTTCGTTCTTTCACAGAATTCAAACGTGTGAAATCTGGTACTGTCATGTTGTTTTTTCTGAACGCTTTGTTGAATATATTATGTCGATATCTGGCCGTAAGATCAGGGTCAGAGCGATTTAGCTTTCTGTACTCGGTTGTAGTCAAATTGTGAGGAACCAACGCAGACATCCTTGACTTCGTTGACGCGTATTCCGGAAGATCATGATCATTATATTTAACAGAAGTTTTCTGTGCAATGATCGGATTATTCTTGAGTGTTGAAATTGGCGACAATGAATTTCTCGTTGGCCTCACAGTGGTATATGGGGATGGTGGCAATTGAACGGGTTTGAACTTGTGTCGTTTTCCATATTGCGACTTCTTTGTAGAGCCAGCTTCTGATACATACGTTTCAAAAGAACCTGTTTTTCGCAATGCTATGGTGTAAGCGTGACCCTGGTTTTCATCAGACAGTGAGGTATCGTTGATACTCGGCATGGGTTTTCTCATTGACATTTTAGCCTTCAATGGAATAGATCTTTCTTGTTCATTGGATCCCTTGATTTTATCCATGTAACTATCATTTCGATCTTTTCTATTCGCGATATTTGTCTCTTGCATTTCCATGATATATGCGCCAGTATCTCTGGCAGTTAGCAGATTACTTTTCTTTTTGTCACCCCCTTTTGGGCCGACAATCACTTTGTAAAGGTCAGATTGGTCTACATAATGCGAATCCAAAAATGGATTATAATCTTGATTGTCTTGGTTAATATCATCTGAATTCGATATGTATGGTTCGGGTGTACTTGATTTACTATCAAAATGAGACTTGAAAGGATTTAGCGATTCACCCCAAAGACCCCAAGAATCTCGATCCATCGCCGGTAAAGGCAAATTAAGCGAACTTGGCAAAGTGCTGGAAAATACTCGAGATGGAGCCGTGGACTCATTCTCTCGGCGATTTGTAGTAGTATATTGCGCTTTTGGTAACGGTTCAGGAAATCCAAGTCCGCTACTATTAGATCGGTGTGACGAAATTGGTGCAGCTTCAGGAGATAACACTGAACGATTATTATCTGAAAAGGCTGGGGGTCCGTTTCTACGAATAGAACCATTTTTATCTAACGAAGTTTGAGTCATAGCTTGCCAGATCGTAGAATAAAGTTGTGACAAAGGTTCATCGGGGGTCGAGGAATTTTTTTCAGAAGTATCAGGAACAGAACCCCACATTGATGAGGTCTGTTTGGATGAATTTGCAGACTGGTTGTCGATAATTTTTGATTCAATCGGTGGTACCGAAGGTGAGTTGACCAAAGGCAATGCTGGAGGTAATGTAGGTGATTTAATTTTGGGAGTTGATGTCTGAATTGGTGATGGTGGAACAGATTTCTCAGCATTTGGGCCCCAGATAGGCGAAGCTGGGACAATAGACGGTAATACTGGTAAAGCTGGTAGAGTGTATCTATTAGAGAAAGAATCTCGAGAAACGGATTCAGGGCTTTTAGACCGAGTAGGTGATATAGGTGAATGAGTTGAAGAAATGAGAGATCGAGCCGGTGAAATTGGAGAAGCTGGGGTTTCGTTTGTAATTTGCTTTTGAACAGGTGAGGCAGGAGTTTCGTTTGAAGTTGAAGTGGATAGATCTGTTTCCAACTTTAGAGGTTTACGAGATGAATCGCGAAATCCTTGAGGCACTGAAAGATTCGCAGACTTTGCTGATTGAGGTAATATTTCCGAAAATCGGGTGGATCTAGACTTCGTCAAAACTTTAGATTTAGAATCCGTTAAGATCTTATCGAATTCAGTTGATAAAGATGTAAAGAACTCTGTATCAGACTCGGTAGAGGTACGATATCTTTTGAATAAGGGTTCAGGTGATGGAATACGAAGAGGGGAGGTTAAGTTGATTTTTGGAGAGTCATCCTCATAAGATGAAAGAACAGAAGAATCATATTCGTGTATAGATTCTTGAATTGTTGGTATTACGATTTGCTTTGGAGGGGCAGACGTATCAGGAATTGAGGACGATGCCTGTGAAGGCCTCCTCACCGGTGGAGAAGAAGCAATTGATAATGGCTCAAGTTTAGGTTTGACATGATTTGAAGTGGGTGTCATTATAGTCGGTGAACCTTCCATGGTATATTGAAAAATTGAATTCGTAATAAAAGGATTTGTAGAGAGAGTTGAGCTTATGTTTTGTTTAGATGTCGCCGGCGTATTTTGCGTTGTCGAAGATGTAAAATTCTCGAGAGCATTTCTCTTAGCTTGTGTTTTAGTCGACGTAGGATTTTCAGGAACATTCGTGCTTACTACAGATTCCTTCATTACAACATTTTCAATAGGGGACGTTATGGTCGAATAAGTCTGTGTTGAAGACACATTAACAATTATTCCATTGGCAGTTGACTTTTTATTCTTTTCTTTAGAAGACAACAAAGATGTGGAAGGTTGCGAAGTCGTCACCGTAGATTCTGATTCATCAGTCAAAACATTTCTTTTTAGAGAAGACATAAATAAGGGTTCAATAATCGGTTGAATCCTTTTTACGTGTCCATCAGTAGGAGAAGTTGGATCTTTATCTAAAGTCAATGGATCCGGAATTTGGTTAAACCTATTTATCGGTGACAAAGCAGTCGGAGATGTTGGCGGGGACGCGACTTGTTCAAATTTTGATACCAGGTTAGAAACTTTCTTTACTTTTGGCAAAGAATCGCGTATTGACGGATCTTTTGGTTTCAGAGGAGGATCACGCGTCGTATTAAGAAAAGATGTGTCTTTGACAAGTGATTTCTGCACTGTTGGTTTCGTGGAGGAGGAATTGACATTTTCTGTGAAAGAAGCAACAGGAGTGGAAGAAGAAGATTCTTGTGTCAGAAGACTCCAATCCATTCTCCCATGTTCCTTATGACCAGGTACGTGTTGTATGTCAATTATAGAGAAACTGTTATCCGGAACAGAATCTTCATTTTCATCATTGACATCTTTTGATTTATTACTGAATAACCGATCCGATATAGACACTGGTTGCGAGACAGATAAATCGCCAAAAGGTATTGAGGAAGGGGGTAATGGTGATACTGAAGAGAGGGAAGGTATAATGCTAGATGGTGCATTGTTATTAAGATTGGTTAGATTCCATGGTCTTGGTGATGCGGTTTGTTGAGGTTGTTGAGGTTTAGTTTGCGGCGAAGAAGGGGCAGAAACATTTGGTGATAAAGGTCGACTCTTTGGAAGAAGCTTTTCAGAAGCTTTTAACTTTTCTCTCTCACTTTCTTCTTGTTGCGAAGCCCAAAATTTTATCAAATCATTTACAGGTTTGGTTGGATTTCTAGACATTGTGGTTTTTGCGATTTCTCGGTGAATGATATTATAAAATCTTTCATTTAACAATGTATTAATACAATCTTGAAAAGGGAGCAGTAATTTAAGGAAGTAAAGTCATCAGCGAAGTCTTTTAGCACTGTAAAGATGATTATTTCATATTTGGCCAGGGGTTTATTCGGCCCGCTTTAAGTTCACTATAATTAAAAAAACGAAGGGCTTAATATGCAAAGGAATGAAAAAAAAGAAAAAACTGAGTAGTGAAAAAGGAGAAATGGATGATTCTGTAATAAGGGATGATGTGATGACAGAATAAGTTCCTAATAACCCCTGAACACAATGGCGCATATGTAATAGCAAAGAATTCAACGTTTTTTATTATAAATGCGCTTTGTGTTGTGTTCATGCACCCTTCTCATTACCTACTAGAATTCAATTTTGGGGATAAGAATGTTGAACAAATATGCAATAAATCAACCAAAAAAGAAAACATAATTTAAATATATTACCGTAATTCGAGTGTTAATTCTCACTTGCCTTAATTACTTGGTTTCTTGTGTAAAATGGATAATGCTGTACTACTCTGAATTAATCTTCTCACGTGATTTTTACTATTATAATTTACACTGGTGAATAAAAATGGAAAGTAAGGGTTTCGACATGCCTTAAATGTTAATAGATTAATACTTCATATCATTAATAAATGTAACATAATGAATTTTATTTATGCATATAATACGTAAAATAAAAAGATTGCTTGCATTTTCTCAACCAATAGCTCTTATAATAAACTCGTGCTTGGCGAACTTTGGAAATTCAAATGTTTGTATAACTTAAAGCATGAATAGTGAACTGGTTTTGAAATACTTCTGATATGATAGGCCTTCCGATCAAAGAAATAGACTAAGTGGATCACTGAAATCGGCTTTAAAACTTTATCTATTGGTATCACAGGAAAATGTTAACAAACACAAAATATTAGACGACAAATCAATATACACAAATGTAATACATACAATTATACAATTAATATTATACTTGTCTGAATATAGAAAAGAAAACAGTAAATATACGCATATTTACAATCAGTGTTGGCAAAATTGTATTCCATTGGTATTTGTCACATTCTCTTTATTAAATTATTTACTGTGATGTGATAAATAATATAATAAAAAGAATATAACAATTACAATATATTGTATTTTAATTACTAAAATAATAAAAAAAATTTTAATTTTAATTTTTTAAATATGGTATAATATATAAATTTTTATAATATGAAAATAAAAATAAAAAAGATTAAAAATTTTCTCAAAATTATATAAATAAAATCAAAATTTTTATTGGTTATAAATTGTTTTTTTTTTTATTTAATAATTTTCTCAAAATTATTTCAAATACGTAATTAAAATATTAAAAAAATTTTTATTATATTTGTTTCTGTAGATTATAATTAATAATTTATAAACTTAAATATTTTATAATAATTTTTAAATTTTAAAATCAAGTTTTTTTTTTTTGTTTTTTATTACTTATATATTTTCTTTTATTATTATTTTATTTTAATAATATTAAAAATATCAAAAAAATATATTAATATTAAAATAAATCTTTTTAAAAAAAAAAGTTAAAAATTATTTTTTTTTTTAATAAGTAAATATTTTTTTAAATAAATATATATATATATTTTAAGTAGGTAAACATTTCTTTATTTGATTTGTATATAGCATGGTATACATCATGAAAGAAACAACATCTCTCATATATTTGTATAATGAATTAAATGCTAGCTTGCCTACAATAACCATATGACTAATATTGAAAAGATTAAACAATATGTCTTGCCAAATAACATCAAGTTGCTATGAATACCTACTCAATATTAGGGGAAATGGAGTTGAAATTAGCAGATAGAATTGTTAAGCTATAAATACATTTGGAATAATTATATTTAGATTGGATGAATGCGTTAGTAACAGCAAAAGGTAAATCAATAATAGTATTGTCTTATAAGTTTTTGGAGTTGTCTTTGATCTGTAAGGTTTTTTTAATTTCTGAATTGATGGAATTAATTGAATTATACAACTTAGTATGGTTCTACTTGATTCTAGTAAGAGGTAAGGTGTTGACTATAAAGCAATATGATTTTCAAATTAGATTATGTAACAAAGTTAAAGATTCTATTGCTACCTTAATTCAGTTGGTAGAGGTTGAAGTGAAGAATATTTTGTCTGTAACTCCACATAACAATTCGATGACTTGCCATATGTGTGAGATTAGTTTGTGATTACTGTCTAGATAAAGAGTCTGATTAATAGTTTTTATAATTTGTTCAGTTGCTTGTAATATTTCCAAACATTTAAAAATATGTTAAATATCTTTAGTGTGAAGCTCACATCGTGGATAGAGGGTATCTGAGTATTGATTATGGTATAGTTGGTGGAGTGTAAAATGAATTGGAAGAATTTCCAAGAGCAGTTTAACTTTAAAGGCTACTAGAGTACTGTACTTGTTATTATGAAGCTTTCTAATATTTTTGTTGAATTGGTTGATAACTTTTAGATCATATGGGATATGTGTTTGTCTGAACGTTTGAATAACTGAGAAGCTTTTACATACTATATAGTCTCTAGTAATATTGAAAATTTTCTTGCACTATCTGATACTACTATCTAAGCAAGTATTGTTGATTAGAGGATTTTCAGGAAAGTGTAATAAGTAATTGTTCCATTGAATAGTTCTGGTTGATATTGGTCTGGACTTAGATTTGGTATATACTATATATGTTTTATTATTACTATAAAAGGAAATTTGATTGACAATACGATTCCAAATTAAATACGATTTCCAATTATTTATTAATTGTTACTTAGTAATATGAACATAATATGGTTTTTGAAAAATATCTAAATTAAATATGAACACATGTATAGTATATACAATTTCTATGGATTTCTATTATATATATTAATTTATTTTCTAAAATAATGAGAAAAAGTTGATTTTAACTATTCTTCTCAGGTACTAATTAAAGGATTTTTTTGTTGTTTCTAATTTCAATAATGGAGTGAGCTGGAATTTCCTAAATGATATCAAAGATTGTCAGTAGGATATTGTCTGATAGTAAGCAGAAGTTGAGTGGTTTTATTTCGATTTCATTTATAAATAGATTACTTTTGTGTGATTAAATATAATAATATTGTTGCGAGCTGAGATCTTATAGTAATTATTGGGAAGAGTAATTGGTAAAAATATTAACTTCTTGAAGGATATGTTCATTGTTAGGTGGTGAGTTGATGACTTTATTGATTATATTGAGCAGATAGTATTTGAATTTGTTGAAAGAGTTGAAAGAAATTTATAATATGGAGGCTGATATGCTCGTGAATAGTATTCAACAGAAACCATAGGAGGATATGCCAATCAGACAGCCCAAACATTTAGTGAGATTGTTGTTGAGGTTTATGGTGAAATGTTTGCCTCTGAGTAGTATTCTTTCATCTGATATATCTTTTGCAAGTTTTGACAATTGCATTGATATTGTGCAGAAACCAAAATATTGTTTTAGGATTTGGAATTAGGCTATGAGTTCCAAAAAGGGTTTTGATATTTACAAATGCTTTAAACCAGTTGGACTCTGGACCCAAGCAAATTATTCCTGTATGTGTAGCAAGTTGTGGCCAGAAAAGTTTGATGATGTTATTATACTTTAGTAATTGATTAATGAACTTTATGTTAAGAACATTAGTTGTATTGATTGCTGTCTTTTTAAGTTAGAATTGCATATTGGTGAATAAAAAACCAATAGAGTTTTTCACATTGTCAAGATGAAATGAGCATTTTGCTGGACAAATTTGAATTTTGAGATTTTTGACTAATTTTGTGACATATAAGATTCAATTTCCTGGTTGAATTTCTCTAGGTCGCAAATGAGGCAAAACCTTTTTTGTTTGGATGGATTGGATATCTTGTATTATATATTTCCTGATAAAGGAAATAAAGAGTTTGGAAATGAGATTTCTTATTAGGATAATTTTCTGTCTCTTTTCTAGTACTGATAGGTTGAGGCTATTACAGCTGACTAGGATTGTATTAGAGCATTTTGATAAAATCTTATATGCTGACTTCACCAGTTTGTTAATTTTGGTTTGGAGTAGATTGAGAGTTGTTTTGTTGAGAAACAAGAAGAGTAAAAAATACTCAAACTTCCTCATGGTAATCCAATTATTAATTTGTTGCTTGATTTCTTCTTTTCAATTGTATTTAGCAAGTTCTTCAATAATTTATGATAATGTCTGTAAAAATACTCTTCTGTTGACCTTGTTAAAGTTTCTGGAAGAAATTAGTGTTTCAAGGTATTTAATGCTTTCGTATGGTTTGAGGATTTGAATATAGTGATTGCCAAATTTGATAGTGTTTTGAATCTCTTGCTTTACTTTAATATTGTTGATTATTTTTGTTTTATCTTTATTGCATATAATGTTGTTCAGTATAAAAAATTAGTTGGCTACACTTAGAAGATTTTCCATTTTTTGTTTGAAGTCTGCAATAAGTACTAGGTTATCTATATATGCGAGTATGTTAAGAGTTTCATATTCACAAACTGAGATATGCTGTGATAGTTTAATGATCAAAGGGTTATAAAAAATAACCCAAGTAATCAGTAATAGTATTTTGCCTTGCTCTATATCATTGTTGATGATAAATGGATTAGTTGCTTCAAATGGTATATTGATAGATACTTCTTTGTTACTTAGGATATTGATAAGAAGTTTGTTAATTTTTTCAGGACAATTGATTCTTTCTAATGATTTTTTTATTGCTGATATTGAAACTAAATCAAATGCTTTGATAATGTCGAGAGAGGCAAATCAAAATTCTTTATTGTTAGTATTTGCTGCTTGGAGAGCTGAGTGTATAATAGTTAAGGGTTCCATCATACTTTGTCCAGAAAGGCTGGCACAATTAAATTCTGATAAAATGTTATTATCTTTGAAAATTTTGATTAGTTTTTTGTTAATTAATCCTGCAAATATTTTTCTTATAGAGTTGACAAGTGAGATAGGCCTAATGTCAATAAGCTTGTGACTCTTTTTTTTAAATATTTTATTTTTATTAAAAAGTGATAAACTATTATTAATCTTTTATTATTAATAACTTGAGAAAAGTATAGATTATAATTAGAATGGTATTTAACTTCTATATTATTTCAACAGATTTATTGATTATCTAAGTTATACATGTGATAAAATTGAATTTAAACATTTTTCAAAAATTGTATTATTATTAAAAATATAATAAATTAATTGGAAATTGTATTTAATTAAAAATTGTATTACTATATATAAGATAACTAAAGTCAAGTAGTATTATATAATTTAATAGATCAAATTTTAATACAAAAAATTTCAATCAACAAACAGGTCGAAGCAAGGAAGGTTGCATGAGGAAAGGCTTCTGGTCTAACTCTAGTAAAAAGCCTACTCTAATCCAAACTGGCGATGACAGACTTCATCACACAATTTCCAAAAAAAAAAAAAAGAGATTAATTCTAAGCCGTTTTATCCCAATCTGGAGCTTGTAGATCTATCCCAATGGTGGTGTTCTATGGAACTTAATCATATGACTGAAGGGCAAGGTATCAGCCACAGGTGGTGAGAATACTAGACAAAAATTGTTAAGCCAAGTGTGTCTAGTGAGGACCTATAAGATTAAATTGGAATTCAAGCAAGGATGCCAGTTCCACAGGTGGTGAAAACAGTAGTACTACGTTATGCTAGTAGTACATCCCGAGGATCGGTGATAACAGTGACTGAAATACTGGAGTTAATTTCTATAATAATATTTCATAATGTGCCTTACCCATGACGAATGCAGTCGTGACAGGATCTAGTAGGAAGGTGGTTTAAATTAGTGGTAGGATTTCTACCCCCTATGTAAGTCCCACCTGGCATGTGGATTATCTACTTGATGTTTAAAATTCCGTATAGCTGGGTATGTCATAGTTGGTCTAGGGGAAACCGGGGTTACTGGAAACGGTGATTATCAGGTAGCATTAACTTGCATTTAGGATAGCAATAGCCTACTTTGTAAAGATGTTTGATGTAATGATGATAAACTTATGTTTAATAAATATCTCGCATCTAATGCCCTTAGCCAATTAAAAAAAAAAAAAAAAAAAAAATTTCAATCAACAAATTTTATAAGAAATTATAATTACTTGTTTCTAATATTTGGATTTGATTTAATAATTAAAAATATAAAAATAAAGTATTAGAAAATTTAATTTAAAATATTTATTTGATTTATTATTGACTTTTTAATCCACCTAATCGATTTTATAACAAGTATACTTCAACTTAAACACTTATTCAACAATCTTAAATCAAATTAGTAGGATCTCAAAATTTTAAATCAAATCTAAAACAAAACTCTTGAACTTATATATTGTCATATATCATTTTTACCTCAGAAGAAAGATAAAGATGGAGAACTAGTAGCAGGAAGGCACTTTAGATAGACAGAGCCAACATGGTATACTAAAGTTTCTAGAGGTGTATGAATTAGTACAGTTCTGAGATGTATGAAGTCAGGCAAAAGAGGAAATAGTAATTTGTTTTTCAAAGGTCAAGTTATTTATTCGATAAAATATATGTTCAAGCCTGCCAATTTCTAGGCAAAATTGGAGCCTTTATATAC
>CAJVPV010001060.1:0-17562 GCA_910591835.1 Acaulospora morrowiae
ATGAAAGTACTATCAATTAGTAAATAAAGTCTCGTATCTAATGCCCTTAGCCAACTTAAAAAAAAAAAAAAAAAAGAAGATTTTCAAACTTGCTTTTCTCTGATCAAAGGTTTATTCTAATATATCAATATATTTCTTTGGTTTTTTTAAGACTCTTGTAATAAAGAAAAAGAAAGTGTAAAAGACTTTTGGATATTAAAAAGTGAAAAAATTATTTATTATTATAAAAAAATTTTTTAAGAAAAAAGTTATATATAGAAAAGAGTTTTTTTTTTTTAATAAACAATAAATACATATAAAAAAAACACCCTTTCTTATTTACTACATATTCCTTAAAAAATTTTTTTTTATAAAATTTTATTTCTTTTTAAAATTTTTTTTACTGATCCTTTTGCCAATCCAAAAACAGATATTCTAAAGAAATTTTATATTTCTCTATAACAAAGTTTATATATTTTCTTTAATAATATTACTATCCAAAGACTTTAGTTTTTCCTTACTTGTTTCTTTTCTTTTTTGATATAAACTTTTTATATTTCTGTGAATAAATACAAGAAAAACCTACCTACAAAATCAAAGGTAAGAACACTTTATTAGAAAAAAGAATCTATAGAAAAAATACACTTCTCTTTTCTCCAGAGATTCAAAAATCTAGAGAAGATTATTATTGACTTTTGGAACTCTACTTTCATTTTTCTCAAATTTCTCACCTATCTTTTCAAGCATATATATTTTTTTCTAGTTTTTTTAAGAAATTTTGTCTATCTCAGTTTGACCTTGAACTTTTGTTTATACTAAAATCCTTGAATGATAATTGGTTTGAAATTTGGATTAGTTGATCTGCATATAGCAAGAAATGTAAACAAGACATATAAATCTCACATTTTCTATTTTCTATAACTTATATTTGATAATGTAATTGATAATAGTAAAAAGAGCAATGTAACAAAGTATACTTTTTGACAAAAAAAGTGGTTTGGTACTTTTCTTCATTTTTTTTGGACTAGTTTCATTTCTTTTCAAGATTAAAGAAAGACCTTATTCCAATCCAATAATAAGATAGCTTTATTGTTAATTATTCTGAAAATGGTTGGAAAAAGGTGTCTTGAAACTGTTCACTGGTTAAATGAAACTATAAATTCTTGAAAATTTTACTAAAAGAGAAATCACTAATTGAAATATCAACTTTTTTTAAATAATAGAAGTCTTCAAGCATAAAGTTTCTAAAAATACTATTTTGAAAGTATCCTTAAATGTTCTTGGTCAACAATAAAATAGTGAAAATTAAATAGTTTCCTAACTGCAGATTAGATAGTAGTCAAGAAAAGTTTTATTTTATTAATGCAAATCTTTCCTTTTTTCTTTTTCTTTCCACTTTTAATTTTTTAAAAAATGAAAATTTTTACCTCTTAAAATTACAGGTTTATATTGGAGTAATAGTCTAAATATAGGCTAATGTTAATCTTTCAAAACATAGACTTCAGATACCTTGTCTTGAAAAGGAGCAATATTATTATTTCCTATAATCATATCTAAAAAGTTCAAATTTAATACAAATTTAAACTTATTGATAAGTATTCTATAAAATTGTACTAGTTTAGCTTTAGTATAATATTATATGTATTGTATTATTATTCTTCAAAATTGAATTAATAAATGCTTTCATTTACAGTCTAATTAGAGATAGAAAAAAAATTTTTTTTATTTCTTTTAAAAAAAAACTTCTATTAAAAAATTTACAACTATATTGATTAACAACACCATACTATACTTTTTCTAAAAATATAGTTTTTGCTATTAAAGAAGCCATAAGATCAAAAATAGCTTTTTTAATCCTCAAATAAGTTGTCTTAAATAGCAAATTAAAAGTATTATTGAAATTATAATTAATTTTTTAATAATAAAAAGTCAAATGATATTTCTTATATAGCTAAAAAATACAAGCTAACAAAATACAACAACAATATTAATATAACAAAATACACAATTATAAATAAAAATAAAGATTAATATTTTCTATTCTTCCTTATAAACTTTACTTGTGGTACAGTATTCAACCTTTCTATCTGGAGTTGAATATCTTGCAACTGAACTTTATTTGACTATAATAAATAGTAACAATAATATTTTACTTGAAACAGAAGTGACTAATCCTAGTTAAAGATATTTAGACTAGATAAAGATTATTAAAAAAATATAAGAAGTATAAGCCAATCACAAATTAATATAGAAATCATAATAATATATAAAATGTGATTTTTTTAGAACAATAAGTAGTTTATTTTTTTTATAGTTTCACAAATATATTTAGCAGGTTTTATGAATATTTTTCTGCAGATTATTATAGATATTCACATATAAATATATACAAATATCTTTATTTTTATTTATTTTTATTTTTTAATAAATCTAATTAGAGTCAATAGAATATAACTAATTTGTAGCTAACTATATCCAAATAGTTTTTTAAGTTTCTGTTCATTAAATAACAGATGAAAACTTAGATATATATATTTTGGCAAATTGGTTTTTTACTTATACTATTAGGGCTTCAACATTTATAATATAGAAGATATGAAAGACAACAAGGCAACCAATAGGTAGTTTTTTATTTTAAATAGTTATAAAATAAATAGAGCTATATTTTGTACTTAAAAGTGCTCAAAACAATATTCAATAAACAAGATATATGCCAGTTATTATAAAAAATAATAATAAATAAATAAATAAAAATAAATATATAGCTTTTATTAAATATTTTATCATTATTGATACATTAATAGTTATTTATAAAGTAAATAGCCAATAATTGCTAAAATTATAAGATGCCATATACTAATTCTAAAAATCTTATAAAAATAAATAAATAATAATTAGCTATTAATTATATTATCTATTAGCATGTATACTTATTATATATACTAAAAAATAATAAATAACTTACAATATATATGATAAAATTGTATTATATCAAAATTACTAAATAATATATAGTATATAATTAAGAATTATAATTAATTTGAAATTATACATGTTTTTTTTTTTTTTTTTGATGTTAAAGTGAGACACTTCTCATGATTTTTATTGATAAAGTAAATATGATATGAGATATACGACTATATATATTGGTCTACTACCTATTGTAGTAGATATATTTTCAAAAAATCTTGAGCAGACAAAAAAAGAAAGGAACTATCTATTAAGAAAAATAAAAAATAAAAAAATATTTGGAGCAAAATCGCTATTTAGTGAAAGAAAAAAAAATAAAAAAGAAAAGGTATCAGAAAAGTATTGAAACTTTTGTTAAATATTATTCCTGAATGCAAATAAATGTTTCAGTCAGATGCCGGCATTGTGCAAGCCATATATAACTTGATGAGTTTGATCAAATAATTTTTGTGATATGTTGCTGTTATATGGTATGGCTGTGTTATAGTATTATGGTGGAGTAACTGAAATATGTTCCAAATGTTTGTTGTTTTGTTATAGTAGATTGTTATGTATTGTGATTACCGAAACCTGCACAGGGCACTAATCATATACTCTTCCAATTCAATAAGTTGTTATATTGTTTTGATGTGATTTAATGATATAGAATATTATTGGTGTTTTATGTATTGTAGATCTTTTGATAGGGATAAGCTGATTTTGGTTTTTTTGTGTATGGAGATGGATAAGAACTAACAACTAGTCAGAAGGTTATGTCAATTAACCTGGCACTAGTTATTATTAGCAAAAAACAAAAACTTTGAAAAAATAAAATACTGTCTTTTGAGAAAAAGATTGTGTTTGGTTTTGTATATGTTTTTTGTAATGTGATAAGTAGTAATGTGTGTGAGTATGGTAAAAAGGTTTTCCTTTATTTGAAGGTTGCTTATATAGGTTTTACTTAGTAAAGCAAAGAGTTTAATCAAAGAAGTTTTTGTCACTTCCAAAGCATTCACCCTCTATAAAGAGTTAACCAACCTCTTGCATCCTGCAGAAAGCTAAGATGGACTCCTCTTCCAGGAAAAGGTTCTTGCTCACTGTTTACTGTTTACTGTTTATGTTATTACCAAAAAAGAAAATTTTTTACAAATTGAAAAGTTGTGAGAAAGAGTTTTTTTTTTTATACAAGTTTTTTTTTATAGTAATAAGAAAATATGTATAATTATTACTTTTTAATTATTCAATTAAATTTTTTTATTAATTTAAAAAACCAAATATTTTTAAAAAATTTTTAATAATAAAATTTAAATATTTTCTTTAACAATATATTATATATTCTTGAAGACAAAAATCTTTTTTACTTGTTTATTTTTTTTTTAAAAACTTTTTAAATATTTTAATAACAATATATATATATATATATATTTTGAAAAGAGCAAATAACTATCATGCTTTATTTTATTTATTATACTTTTACTTGCAAAACAAGATACAATATCAATAGCATGACATATGTTTCTCTTTGCTAGAAAGAATTTAACACAACACTCCAAAATAGGCCCAACCCTTGTACTCTTTTGGCACTATTCAAGAAATACAGAAAAAAAGAAATTCAAAAATTTATATTATTGCCTTGAATAGCATCTAGCTATCTAAAAATAAGTGAATACCTAATTACATGAAGGTGCTGCAACCAATCTATACAGGTTGGCCTCCAAGTCATAATTAGGATTGGCACGTCTGCTTTCCAAATATGGCTTAATGTATGGCAAGCAGAGTAGTGTTCAAGATAGTGAAAAGTGAATACCTTTTTGTATAAAGGTGCTGCAGCCATTTTATACAGGTTTGCCTCTAAGTCATAAAAAAGATTTGGTATACTTATGCTTCAAGTGTGGCAGAAGTGTCCTATGGGTAGAGTTCTTATTGGTTTTCTTAAGGATGCCAGAACCTAACCTTATACAATAGACCTATATTGTTTGAAAGGTAAGCAAGAAACTTCTGTTATTATTACCAGCTCATTTTTAGGGATAACTAGAATTCCTGGTTATCACTTATTACTCTCTAAGTTTTCCAATTATCAGCATGATACTTGCAACTAATCTAACTTATTACTAGTTGCATTAATATTGGTTGCTATTTCATTCTGGATATTGTGAGGCACAACTCCTTAAGTACTTTTGGATAATAATAGTTGTACAAAGGTTTCTTAAGCATATTTAGTCTAACTGCCAATCAGTAAACAATGTCGAGTTTAGTAGTAGTATAATAAGCTTTTTAGATACATGGCCGGTATATTTTAGAATACAGGGTTTTTTTAAACTATTTTGGATTGATCCTGATATATAAGTTGTTTTTCATATCTTAACACAAATGGTGTATTTTTTTTTTTAACTGGCACTCTTCGAAGGATATATTTTTTTTTCTAGCCTTATTTAAGTAACAAGTATTTTTCTTTTTAATTATAATACAAGTAATGTGGATTAGCTTTTTTAACACAGCAAGATACTAAAAAAGTTTTCTGTCCCAAAGAAGTGTAATGACTCCAGATGTGAAGTGAAGCATAATTATTTATTAGTGAGAAATATGATTAAAATTTTAGATATACAACTGATATATTTTTTGTCTTTCACATAACATCTTATTAATTATATACAACAGATTTCGAATATATAATATAAAAAAATAAATATATAGTTTCAGATACTTTGTGTTCTGCTTTGCAGTGGAATGAGAATAGTATAAATCAAAGAAGGCAAGTTTAGTTGTCGAGCATAATCAGAACCATATAAATATTTTATAACATAATATTCTTTAGTATGTTTTTTATATGTTTTGGGTTCAATTAAATTAGGCTTATCACAACCTGAGCAAAAGATACATTTTTTAGACCTCTAATGTTTATGGCATCCTTCAGAATGTTGATACCCACATCCACAGATTTCTCCAGAGTTGTATATATATTTGCATATATATTTATCATGCATTTTGATAAATTTATATAACTGAATTAATTATTTTATTTTAAATAAAAGATCTGATTATATTAATAAAATACATGGGATATAAATATAATACTATGGCAAAAAAACTCTATTGTCCAGGATGTGCTAGTGAAATAAGAACTTGTAATACAAAAGATCTTAATAAACACATGAATTTAAATGAAAATCTATATAAGGGACAATGTTTACCAGCTTTGCATTTAATACAAAACTCAATTCCAGCTCCAGAGGGCAATCTTATTTCATTCGATAAAAATTCACTGACGTATTAGTCAAGAGAGACAAGAGAACTGGCTGTTGACCCAGAGATAAGATTTATTACAAAGCGAAATAAAACTATCTTAATTTTTAAAAATATATCAAATGGGTTTGAACTTTATGATGGAAAAAAAAATGGTATAGTGTTAAAGATGACTTTCATACATTATATAATAAATATTATTTTATTAAAGTAGATAATAGAGAAACAAATATAGGAGCATACACAAGAATTATTGATGAGTCTAAAACTATTTCTAAAAAAACTAATGGTAGAATTGATATGCGCAAATCAGGAAATTATACATTAACAACTATAAAACTTTTCAAAGAAACTATTTTAGTACCATTAAAAAATGAAAGAATAAGTGAACAGGAAAAGGCTTGGATAGATTTAGCATTAACAGGCACTTTAATATTTGCAGAAAAATATGAAGAAGAAGCTATTCAATATGATATAAATTCGATGTATATATATGAAATGTTAAAGAAAGAAGCATCATGGCCTGTTGTATCAGGTAAGTTTCATATTATAGATGTATCTTTAGTAGAAAAATAGATCAAATTTCCATATGGAATTTATAAAACAACAATAGAAGGAAATCCGCCAAAAAAAAGTCTTCAATATATAAGATATTTGCGATCTAATCCATATGGGATTTACATACATTATGATTTAAAGAGTGCCAAAAGAAATGGTTTAAAAGTATATTTGATAAATGAATTATAAAATGCACTTATTTATAAAAGAAATGTATATATAACAGGAAAAGACATGTTTGGAGAATGGGGAAATATATTATATAATATTAAAAAAAAGGCGGAATAGCTGGAAAAGTAAGTAAAGCATTATTAGTTTCATTATAAGGTGTCTTATGTAAGCAAAGAAATGGGCAAAACTATGGAACACACCCAAGAATAAAACCCTTTTTATTAGCTTCAACTAGAAAAACAATTTCTGAAATTGTAAAACCTTTAGGAGATCAAGTAAAACAAATTCATACAGATGAATTTATAGTAGTTGGACAAGTAAATCTCAAAACAGGTAAAGAAATAGGTAAGTTAAAACTTGAAAAAAAAGGAATTTGTATGGTAAAAAATTGTATAACAGTTACATGGAAACCACCTTATCCAGAAATTTCAAATTTGATTACAAATAGTTTGCCAAATTTTGAAAAAATATAACAAGATAAGAAGCAGAATACAAAGTTAGCAGTAAAAAGGAAACCACCAAAAAGATTCGATATAAATCTTCCGAATGAAATTATAATAGAAATATTACAACATTTATGAATACAAAATGATAGCTTATGTGGTAATAATGAATTATTGTTTCCAGTTTTATATATTAACAAACAATGGAATAAATGTGCAACATATTTAATATGGAGAAGAATTATAATACATAGATATAATATTACGAAATTTGTAGAATTAATAAAAAAGAAACCATTACTGAATGTAACAAAATATATAAAACAAATAGAATTTGAAAAGATAGATAGTCATTTTATTTCAGATAAATTTTATTTAGAAGAAATTATAGATATATGTCAGGATATAATAACAATATCATTTAAAGATTGTGGTTGGGGATTTCTTAATAATAGTTCGCTAAATATGGTATCAGATACATGCAAAAATCTAAAGCATATAATTATTTACAGAAATAATCGTATAGCACCAAAAACTGTCTTAAGTATACCAGAAAAATGTACAAGTATAAAAACTATAAAAATACAAAATTGTAAATGAATAACAGATAAAATAATAAAACAATTAGTGAGCAAATATCCGAAAATTGAGATTAATAAATAAGTCGTAAATATCATTTAGGAGATATTTATCTTTTTTTTCTCATGAAAAAGTTGGATAATAAAATGCATATTAAATAAAACTTATATTATATAAAACAAAATACAAAGTATGACTGACAATAGTTCAAGTTTAGTAAATGAGCAGGACTCAGAGTTATCGATGCTTGATATTACATGGAAAATGATTGAATCAGCACAAATTAAAATAATAAAAGAAGCCTTTTGTCTTCGATATAGAAAAGATAGTAAGCTTATTAGTGAATATGCTGGATATATAAAAAATTTACGTAATGCAGAAAATCAAGATGAATATATAAAATATACAGCAATAACACTATTTCCAAATGATGAAGCATATAATAAAAGAATGACACGATATAGAAAATGGTATCAAGGAAAAAAGGAGCTACTTTTTAGTATAGAAGATTTATATAATCTTTATTATGAACTATCCAAAAAAGATCGACCTATGACTGAAACAGAAATTGAGGAAGCCGTTGATGATGTGCTTTTAGACGAGTAGAGTGGAGCTCATTCTTTCAGAATAATTTAATACTGTTTAAGGACCCATTTCGGTGGATATTCGATATTGTCAACTTTCATTAGTTGGGCTTAGAAGAATTTCAAATATTAATATAATTACTAAGATACTCCATTCTTAATTTTTTTACTGTATTACATGATTATTATGCACACCATCTTCAAATACAAATTTTTAAATACACGCTATATTGTGTATTAAAAAAAAAAAATACTATAATAAAGTTAATTGCCGAATTATGTTTCTTAAATGCATTGCAAAGATCAAAATAGTAAGAAAATTCCACATGTTCTAATTATTATTCTGATTTTCTAAGGCCTCCTGTTGGATATTATACAAATCTATAACAAAGTTAAGAACAGTAACTCCAGCAGGAACCACAGGAACATATCCAGCTACATTCGGAACTCCCCTGACAATCGGAGGGTTCCAGAATACATTCTGTACTGGAATATTTATCTGATAATTGGGAAGACCTGGCCCAGTGCAAGCAGTGGCGAGACCATTGTGATAGCCTATTGTTCCAAAGTCCCACTATAATATCAACATTTGCAAAATACATTAGCTTTAAGTGTGATTATTAATTATCGTTGATTGGACAATCTTGCCTCTTCTACAAATACGCCGGGTTGCCTGGCTACTGCTACTTGCCTGGGTGTCGGTACTGCCTGGCGTGACCAGAGCATAGCCTAATATTAAGAATATTAAGAATATTAAAAAACATTTAGAAATTTTGAAAGTATTAAATAATAAATACGTACAATCATACACCGGTCAAATTGCCCAATAGCAGTTCGTGTGACCTGTTTTCTATAAATTTTGATACCCAATACGCATCTTACATACTCCTGGAGCATCCAACGCTCACACTTTGCCTTCAAGTCATCATAACTTTGTGACACAGCGATTTCGCACATTATACGTGCATGAGGTCTTCCCTATATAATTATTCTATAGTAAGATTAAATAAGATTAGAAAAATAAATCTAATGCACACAGAACCTACCGCTCTATCAACAGGAGGAATCTCACGATGTCGCCGGGGAGATCTGGAACGGATTGTACGACCAAATATACGTCGAGGTGGAGGTGGAGCCGGAGCTGGAGTTGGTGGAATAATATTTACATTTGGACGTATGGCGAGATCGGATGACGATAGGTTCCCTCCTCCACGTGGGCGATAATGGGCTGTTATAGGATACGAGAAGATTATAAAACTGATAACAATCAAATATTAAGCAACCCAAAGAATTTTTTCTTACCTGAATTAACACCAAATTTTATCGGAGCATTAGGACCAATACCTCCATTGGGAACAGTAAAAAAATGAATAAGTAGTGCAATAACTGATGTATGCTCGCTTCCTTCCATCTCGACTATAAATACATTTCCCTTTGAATCAATGTCAAACTTATATCCAGATGTTTCGTGGCGTTCAAAGAAAGCGTCAATGGTTTCTACTGACAAATTCCAGCCTATCTGTAAAGGCAAACTATATACGAGTCAATGCTAGGTGAAACTTAATCCATCCGCGTGATATACACTTACTGCTTCTCCTTTAGACCCTTTTCTTCTACACTCCTAAAATTCCTTTCTATGGATAGAAATTGACTAAACATTTTTGAAAACTTTGAAAAGAAAGAGATGTTTTTAATTAATCAGATGATTAATCGTTTTTTTATTTAATCAGATCAATGTTATACAATCACAAGGTACGCAATGTCGGCACTGATAAACTATTCCGAATAATAATCTCTTGATTTCCCAAGGAAAAGATATAATTGAATGGTACCAATTATGGAACAAGACCCAATTCTTGAAGTTTTTGAGGGATTACTGTGTGAGGATCTTCATAATACCATACTTCGATAAGTACTATCCAATTTTCATCACAGAGTTCTTTTTTTAGCTGATCACGTGCAAACTGCTTTTTGAATACCTCTTGATCTTTGTGGAAGAAAGCGTGAAAACGTTCATGTTGTATACCCTGGACTTCGATAGCAAAACCATATTGTGGATAGTATATATCAAGTTCAAGTCCTAATGGATGATCAGGTGTTTTGGTCTACGAATATCAGAAGGTGAACCTAATAATTTTGTAATTACATTTTTACAAAGTTCTTCTCGTTTCCATGGACAAAAGGGGCACCATGTATCGGAATTTTTTACTTTATCCAGATTTGCATACCAAAGATGACTTTTAGCACATTGCCATAAAAGAGGTGTAATCGAATTAATATATTTTTCAGAAATACAATCACCACCTTTTTTATTTGCAACTTTTTTAGCTAATTCAAGATTACAAGAATAACGACCCGAACAATATGGGCATGTATTAAAATTTCTAACACATTTAAGATTTGTATACCACTGATGACCTTTGTTACATTCCCATAAAAGTTTAGAATCTATATTAATATAATTTTCAGATAAACATTTTCCTTCTTTACGATGAGCAATTTCTTTAGCAATATCAATATTAAGTTTTGCATTACCTAAACAGTGAGGACACCAAGAATTTCGATTTTTTATTGTATCTAAAGATGCATACCAAATATGTTTTTGATGACATTTCCATTGTAATGGAGATTGAATATTAATATACTTATCTGATAAACATTCGCTATTTCTGGATTGAGCTATATTTTTAGCAATCTGAAGAGAAAGTCTAATTCCACCACTACCAGCGCATTTAAAACACCAAGAATTTCGATTTTTTATTCTTTCTAAAGGAGCTTGCCATATATGATTTTTTGCACATTGCCAAGATAATGAAGTATAACCATTTTTATATTTTTCAGAAAGACAAATACCACCTTTTTTAAATGCAATTTCTTTAGCAATATTAATATTAAGTTTAAAACATCTTGCACAATGTGGACACCAAGTTCCTCTTTTTATATCACATAAAGAAGCATTCCATTTATGATATTTGTTACATTTCCAACGTAAAGGAGTTTTATTATTAATATAAATTTCAGAAAGGCATTTTCCATTTTTTTCTAAAGCAATATTATGAGCATCCATTAATGTTAATTTATGTCTCATTTTTAGAGGTAATTACACATTATCTATTATTATATTTAAATCTAATTATTAAGTATCCATTTTGGAGGATATTCTATATTGTTATTCACTAATGATAATTGTTCTCTCGCAAATGATTGCTCAGGTCGATCACCATTTTCATCCATAAGCCAATATAATACTGGTTGACTTTTTTGTATTAGTGATTTTTTAATACGAAAAATTTTTGGAGACCAATTCATATCAGTTATACGTCTCCTGCCAAATTTTAATTCTCCGGATTCAAGTAAATATAAAACCAATTCTTTATAAGTTAACCGAGGTTCATCAAATCCAATAGGTCTACGATGATTTACAGATAGATTAGCAATTATTTTTTCACCCTTTAAAGCTTTTTTTACAGCTTCATTAGGAGACATATGAATTAATCGGGTTGAAGTATCATTATAAATATTATCATTATTACAAAGATCTTTAACCCATAATCGACACCTTTCAGATAAAGGTAAAAGGAAGTCAATTGCATCTTGACGAATATAAGCATGTTTTTCAAATTCCTGATAATTGCATTCACCAATTGCATTACTACGTTTAAATTTTTTGGAATCAAAATATACACCATGTTTTAATAATAAATCTTTACACTCGGCTAAATATTCAGTACCTTTATCAATTCTAAAAACATTAGGCCAAGAAAGGTGATTATTAGAATCATGATAAATTTTCTTGATTGCTTTTGCTACAGTAAAAGCAGATTTATTAGTTAATGCACAACTTTTACGATATTTAGTTGCCACGTCTTTTATTACAAGTCTATATTTAAAAACTTGATTACCAATTTTATTATGAGGCATAGGATTAAGATCAGATTGATGCATTTCATTTAAATTTTGAATTTCATTAAAAGATATATACTGAATAAAATGTGGTTGAGATTTATGAATTAAATGTAATAATTGTCTTTCAAGTTATTCTTGAACTTTGGCCAATGTAAAATCAAAACCGGTATTATATACAACTTCATAAAGTTTTTTACTAATCCTTTGATAACTGGAAGGATGATAATAGATTTTTTGTAAATCAATAAATATATCAAATTTTCGAGATTCTAAAGGATCTATAACAATACTAGAATTATTTATCTTATTTATAGTAAAAATTATTTCATCAAAAAGAAGCTTGCCAGATCCATATACCTAGACTTTAGAAGAACAAGACACTAATATGACAAATATAGATCTTTTTATACTTATTAACCAAGGCTTGAATTAACTCAAAAATTATCTTAGAGGAGGTGGTATGCCATTAAATAATCCTATCAGAATTATTGAAGAGGTTCATAGTTCTTTGAATACTGTCCATCATAATTATCAAAATGCGTATCAGGATATTGATGGCATTATTGCAGAACAAGATAATCAAGACAATCAAATAAAGTGGTTACAACAAGATGTTAATAGATATAGACAACTTAATACACTTCAGCAAAATCATATTAACCAGCTCACCCAGGATGGTATTACTTTGCAAAACTGTAATCATCAGCTTATACAAGAATGTGATACTTTACAAAATCATATAGAAGATAAAGAAAGATCTCACAATTTTTGAAAGTTGAATGCTATCTATATTAAAACTCAAAAAAATAGACATATTAATTAATTGTTGCATAAACAATTTGCATTACAGCTTCTGAATAAACAAGTAAACCAGGAATTGAAATGACAGTTACAACAATATTATAATTATGGAATAATATTAGAGTATTGGCGAGATCAACTTATAGTGAGATATGAAAAATGGAAAAATAAAATCCATGATATCTGACAAACAATTATTAATTTATATTAATAAATTTTTGTATTACAAAATAATCCATTAGCAAATTCACTCAATATGGCTGCTGCTTCTAGACAATATATATATTAAACTATTTAAACAAGTCTTGCACATATTTCTAATTACATAGGATAAGAACCATCAGATGACTATTATAATAAGATTCAACAAACAATTTCTTTTGCTGATACAATAATAGTTAATACCAATCATGCAAATGCTAATACTTTTACTGATATGCATAAGGCAGATATCTATAAATCAAAAATAACAGGAAAATATGTTCCAGTTCCAGCTTAATATCTTGTTAGTACTAATATTGATACTCCAAACTATTTCAGAGCTTGGCTTAGACATAAATATTATGAATTAACTGTAGGAACAAGACAAGCTTCTTTAATAAAACCAACACAAAAAAAATTTTTACCTACAGATATTTCAGAAACTTATAAAGAAAGAATTCGACTTTTATTATTATAAACACCAAATAATAATGCTGATGCATTGGCAATCTTATGGAACCACTTACCAGATGAGCTCTTTTTAAGAATGAAAATTACAGTTCCAGCCGATATAAATGCATTCTTTACAAATCTAAAAAATATTTGGCTTAAGCATTAACCTTTTACTTTTACATATAATGGAAATAGAAATTTACCTGTTATTGTAACTAATTCATCTCCAACCCCATATCAATCACAACTTCAGGAAAATAAAGCATTAGATTATTTGAATACTATTGCTAAAAGATTAGGTTATTCAGATTATGGATCACGAGATCTTAATGATTTAATAAAATTTATTGATAATAAATTATATAATAGATTAGAACATGCAAATTATAATTTTAAAAAAAAACCTTTTGGTCAAATTAGTGAAGTAAGTACCAAAACTTCAAAAAACATATATAATACAAAGAAGCTAGTAAAGAAGTTTGCAAAAAAGCTAGCAAAAAAGCCTATTAAAGTTACTTATAAATACTCAAATTGTGAAAAAATTAAGTATAGAAAAAATATATGTCCTGGTTTTGTTAAGAAACTTAAAAAAGTTAATAATGTTTATCAAAGCAAACCAGAAAATTCAGATGATAAAGAGGTAGTGATATTGGAAAATAACTTGGATTCAGAGGAGAAAGAAGAGATCATCTCTGATAATAATAATGATAATAATAATATGCAATCCTGTTTTAATACAAAAAAAATATCAGATTCCTGTAAAAAAGAAATCTTCTATTAAGAAAAAATCTATCATTACTTTGGAACAGGAAGTATTTCTTAAATTTCTTAAATATATAATATCCAAATTAATACATAATTGTCCTAGAAAGATTCTTATTGGACTTCGTACATTTCTTAATAACCTGTTTATAAAAATGAAGGATCAGTTTGATTTATATTATAGTGAAAAGTATATAGTCAAAGAACGAAATAAGGTATGGGATATTATTGCAAAAAAATATCTATTTTCCAACCACTTATTGAAATTATTAAGGATCAAACTTCAAACTCTTCAAGTCACAAAGAAACAAAACACAATTATAAGCTTATACTTCAATTAAAAAACTTGACAATTCTATTACATTAAATCATACTATTAAAATATATCAAGGAGTACAAATAAGACAAAATTGGCCTAACCCTTTTGAGATTGATTTTCTCAATATAAAAGAACCTAATAATGTGGCAATGATTTCATGTAGAATAGATGACTTAATAATACCTTATGCAATTCTAGATACTGGTGCAAATAATTCATTATATACTAATAACATTTCTGAGTATTTAGAGATAAAAATAGATAAGAAAAATGTTTACAAACTTACTGATACAGTTAGAGATTCTTAATCTATTGGTACTTCATATAATGTTTCTATAACCATAGGTATTGAAAAAGATTCTATAACAGTTTTTGAAAAAGAAATATCTATAATCCCATAGAAAAGGATCGAAATGAAAAAGACATATCTATAATGATACTTGATACAAAATGGCAACATCATATTGGGTGGGATCCAATAATGAAAGAAGAATTCATAGCTATATACAATGGAAAGACTATTACAATTTCTTTTTTTACTCATAAAAATTACGCAATACATTTAATATAGAAAAATTACAGGTGTCAAAGGTAAAAAAAAAATGTGTAAATTGTAAAAAATATAAGAAAAGTCTTTATAATGTATTTAAATCAATCATAGAACTTAATGATTATAATGAAGCTCTGCAAGTAAAATATGGAAATATTATTATGTCTGTTATTGATAAAGTCAA
Organism: Acaulospora morrowiae; assembly: GCA_910591835.1. Lineage (NCBI taxonomy): Eukaryota > Fungi > Glomeromycota > Glomeromycetes > Diversisporales > Acaulosporaceae > Acaulospora > Acaulospora morrowiae. Next base: position 15,683 of record CAJVPV010001060.1, read on the forward strand.
TATATATTAAGTAGTAGATTTTATATAAGTACTAATAGATAAGTTTTTATCTTTTCTTTTTATTTTTCATTCAATTTGGACAATTATATCTGTATTAGGAATGTTATTTATATTATACCTGTTTATTTTTTTATTTTTCCTTCACTATTAGAAGTTAAATGTAAAGAGTAGATTGATTTAAAACTAGATTTTTTCTTTTTTATCTACTCATTTGAGATATTATTTCTAGGCATAGATGTTATTTCAGAAGGAAATGTATTTTGTATCATTTGTTGCTTGTGCTGAGACAATCCTTGGGCATGCCTTTTCCAGATTCATAAATTTGGTAAGTTGAAGTGTTATATCTATCAACTATTTTCTTGCATGCATTTTTAATTGTTCCTTGAGATTGAATAATTTCCTCAATAGCTTCTGAAAATAGATAAGATATATCAGCATAATAATATTTTACAGTTATGTGTTCCATCCTTTTTATAATTATAAAAAATTATCGAAAATTATCAAAAATTATTGGTAATTATATATAATTATTGTGTGATAATTTTATAAATTATTTTATATATATTATATATAGTTTATCCAAAGATATATAGCTAATATACATATGCTACAAGATATTAACTCTAATAAAGGTCATTGTCTTGGCAGTATGTGGGAACAAGAACTCAAAGAAACTTTACATCACAATTTAAAATCTATATTTGAGCTAAATGACTGTAATGAAACATTACAATCTAAATTCTTAAAGCGAGTAAAAAAGTTTAACAAAGAAAGAAAAGAATGGGATCAGAAAAAAAAGCAATAGGAAAATATATTTAATAATATTAATAGTAAAAAACAGAAGTTATATATCCACTCTTTAGAACTTATTGTCAAGACTAATCAGTTAAAGATTAAAAATACTAACCTTATATCTCAAATTTTCTAATTATAAATATCTTATGCCAAATATAAAGCCAGATATGATATCAAAAACTCTTTTCCATTTTCCTCAAATTTTGAAAAACTTTCCTTTTTAGGAAACTTTAACGAGACAAGTTTGGAGTCTTGTCAAGTTATCTTTTTCTCTAAAAAGAAACTTTTTTCCTTCCTTTACTACTATCGAGGATAAAAATTCTCTTTTAAAAAAGCTGACTGGTTGTCCCCTTTCACAATAGCTTAAGAGGTTTAGGCTAAATAGAGCCGGGTGTTATGGGCAGAAGGTCAAATCCTGAATTTATTGGATGAAAGACTAGCTTCACTTCTTCAAGACAAAGAGTTACCTCTGCTAATACCGATACAACAAGCCTTATATATCCTAAAGACCTGTTACATATGAGCCAATTTTAAGAGTTTGGTTGTAAAGACTCAAGCTGCATAAGGATGGAACTCTTGGTTGAATTTCTCAAGACTGGGCATCTTGTGGATGAAGGTTGCATAAAGAAAGACCTTTGATTTGATATCTTTTTCGCTCATATATACAGAAACACCTTGGTTTTTTTTTTTTACAACAAAAACTGAAATCAGTTTATCTTATCAAAATATCAACATTATATTCCAACCAATTACAACTTATCAAAATTGCACCATCGATTACTACAATGACAATAACAACAACAACAATACCATCACCAATAGCCTATCACGTATTAATATCAAATAGATAACCTTGAAGAGAACAATGATGTGGATACTAATATATGTGTGTTAAATATGGCAGTACTGACAGCTTACTGAGTATGTAGGAGTTGTGTCCTGCTTGATAGTTTTTGCCTCTAGATTTGACAGCTTAAGCCAACTGAATCCTTTGGAGTATCTACTAGGAGATTTTGGAGTCACGTTCCACTTGGCCTTTGAAGCCCCTAGATTTGGTAGTCTGTGCCAACCAAAGATTACAGTTT
>CAJVPV010001061.1:0-17557 GCA_910591835.1 Acaulospora morrowiae
ATGTCCTCTAGGGGACGTGGACGTAAAGGGACGTAAATTTTATATGCTAAATACTTTAGGGACCCATCTTTACCTATGGCACTCTAACTACTGAGCTATGGACCTATAGGTCGATTTATTTATTCTATTATTATTATAATAACAATATTATTATAATAAATAATTTCAAATATATTCTATTATCCATATTAAGAAAAGAAATATTAACAAGTCGAAAAGAACTGAAGAAATGAGACAAAAAGTTTGATTAGGATTTTTTTGAATCAAACCTTTATTTTTACAGATTTTATAATTTATTTAACTTAGTTTTAGTTTAATTATTCTTATTTTTTTTTTAAACTTCTCAAATATAAAAACTTTTTTTTTTGAGTAGATAGGTATAGCTTACTATTCAGTCTTTATTTAATAATAGTATTGTTTAAAATTTTCTTTTTTTTTATTAGTTAGATATTGTATAAGTAGATAAGTTAATATTTAACTTATTATATATTTTTGCACCTAAAAAATATTGTTTTTTTCAAATATATATGTTATTATACATATAAAAAAATAAAGAATAATATTTATTTACTTTAAAAAAAAAATAAATAAATAAAATATTTTTAATTAAATAAAATTGTTTATTTAATTAAATTAATATAATAAAAAATAAAAAAAATCAATAATAAAATAATATAAAAAATAAAAAATAATTTTAATAAGAAAATTTTTAAGAAAAAAAAACTATTTATTAATAGAAAAAAAGAAATAAAAAAAAAATCAGATTATATTTTATAAATTATTTTTCTTTTAATTTATAAAAAAAATTTTGTAATAAAATAAAAAAGAAGATTTTTTTTTTAAAAAATATTTTTTTTTATGATATTATTTAAAAATCCGATTTTTTTATTTTATTTATAAATATAAAATTACTATTAAAAATTTTTTAATTTTCAAAATTGGAATTTTGGTATTTAATATTTTAATTTTGATATTTAATATTTTATGTAGAATAATATTATTTATTTAAATAAAGACGATTATATATTTATATATAATTAACTTTTCGTTTACTTTTTTTTTTACTTCTAATTTATTTCAGACTACTGATATATGAAATATTTTTATTGTATTATATTGATAAAAAATTTTTTAAACAAAGATGTCTTTTTAATAATATCAAATAAAAAAAATAATTAAAATCAGGATAAATGAATACAAAATAAATTATTATTATTATTATTTTCTTTTAAATAAAATATTTAATTATGCAGTATAAAATATGTCAAGTTAAACCTGATATTTAACATACTGTAAATAGCTAAAATGCGTATAAAGATAAGCTACGCACAGTAAATGCCAAGGCGCTAAAATGTATAGCTATAAAGTTGTAAATGGAAAAATACCATAAAGACTAGCCACGCACAGTAAATGCCAAGGCGCTAAAAATGTATAGCTATAAAGTTGTAAATGGAAAAATACCATAAAGATTAGCCACGCACAGTAAGTGTGAATGGAAAAATACCATAAAGACTAGCCACGCACAGCAAATGCCAAGGCGCTAAAATGTATAGCCGTAAAGTTGTAAATGGAAAAATATTAACTAGCCATAAAGATTAGCCACGCACAGTAAATGCCAGATGCTAAAATGTATGACTAGTGAATAGAAAATTGGTATAATCGTGTGGATTGGTTAAATTGAATCCACACACTATGATACATACATTTACCAATTCTTGTTCACATTAATACTAATTCCCAATGAAAAAAATGCATTTCATCAATTAATTCGCATCATACATCAATTTGGAAATTTTAATCTGAAGTAGCAAAACTGCACACCGAGTTTACCTCACGTGCTGAATGTTTATCGACAGGAGTGAGAGAAAGATGCTGTATTTCTTTCTGCCAAAGGTTCCTCGATCATCTTTTCCCACAGATGACACGAATTGTCTTGCTTTAAAGATAATGTCCACGTTCACGAATTACTGTATCAAAATATTTCACACCGTCTTCAAGCACAAAAAAGGATAGGATGTTCGAGAAATCTCGCCAATTAATTTTTTTTTCTTTACCGATCTGCGCATTATATTGCAATCAAATTTCTATTTGCAGAAAATTGATCATTTAATGAATCATTATTCTTCAAATGGGTACATCAGTTTTACAACCATGTTAGTAAGAACGTATCAACCAAAAGAATTTGTGTCAGATAGATAGAATCCTCCTTACGTAAGAACTTAATATAGCAATTCAACACAATCGTACCTTTTTTGTTGATCCATTTGGGAATTGAAAAAGATTGCAAGGTTCTCGTGTAACATCTTACATGAACCATAGTATGGACAGTGGTTAAATGCTGTCGAGTTCTCGTTATATGAAGAAATGAATTGTGCCACTTTTTCTATGAATGATAGTCGAAGGTCATCAAGAAATCACTCATGGTGTACGAGCATCAAGACAAGATGTAGAATAGGAGTATGAAAATTCAATTTGCGCACTATCATCATATAAATTCATTTGTAATTGATATCATCTATTCGCCTACTAATATCACGAGATACAGTAAATCCCATTTACGCAGACATAAGAGGAGTTTCGTGCGGCCGACAAGCATGTTCAATTGAGAATGATCATATTTCTTGGAAGATTCCGAGGATAAAGTTTAGAAAGATTGACCAAGAGCGTCAGAGTTTGTTTATTTCAATGTTACCTGATATTATGATGCAACGAATTTGGAAATTATTGAATATACAAAAAATTTATTATTTTATGGTAACGTACGCACGAAAGCACAAAAGTGCATACTGTATGTAGGTGCATACATCGATATCAATTTTCATATACGGCAAACCTCTACCACGGAGATTATGCTATTTCGGCATTATAATTTCGACTATTGTCACTTACACGGTATATGGAATGAGACTAAAACGTGATTGGGCAGCATTAAACAATGCCACACAACCAACATAAAAACATAAACCCTTTTTTTTTTTTTCACATTAGGTTAAGCGAGGTGAACTCCTGTTGTTGCAGATTGTTATCATGAATGTCTTGCCTTATCCTTATTATGGTGTATTTTATTTTGTGTTTATTATTGTCAAACCTCAAACTCCCATCCTCCCCCTCTCTTCCCCTCCCCCATAATATGATATTTATTCGAGGCGGCGAATCAAAAACCTTATTTTGAAATTTATCGTATCACAAATTTCCAGATTCGAATTGTGTCACTAGCTCATGATTTTGTATCACCATGTTTCGCTTGGTGTGACGTTTGTGTAGAAAGTGTATTGCATCTTTTTTATCTATTGTAGCAAGGTTGGGGCTCAAAGGCGTATTCAATACAACCGATGCACGAGATTTAAACTATAATTGGAATTGTACGTGAAACCAAAAAAATTGGCATAACAAGGTTTATCCGAACAAGTCCGAGATTTTTCCGCTCTTGTAGATTTTTTCACTATTGCCACCACTACTGTGAATGTTAATGCCACCCACAATTTTTTAGTTTCGTCGGTTTTTTTATTCTACAAGTTGTTTTTCACAACTATAATTGAACCTCTACATTTTGTGTAACAATTATGTATACAAATTTCTTTGTTTATCAATGTAAGTCGACGAACAAAAAAAAATTATCTTTAGTATCTGTTGAATTTCCTGGTACCTAAAAAAACCTAATACTGAGAAATATAAGAGATTAACTTTTCTTATCAACTTCTTTTTCTGTTTACTCAAACACCTTGGCCACTACAACCTCTACTACATGCACATATCCTTCAACTCAAACAGTTAAGAGCAAAGAGATGACGAAAAAATCAAATGGTCTCTATCGTTTGAAAGTGACAACGGCCTGTCAAAATTGTCAGAGAAGGAAGATAAAGTGCTCGGGTGAGATCCCTTGTACCTACTGTCGAAAACTGGATAGGCAGTGTGAACCCGGGAAACCTGGAAAGAAGCGTGGTCCACCTCCTGGTCAGGAAATAATAAGGAGCAGGACTAGTCGGATTGAGAGCGTCATGAACGGCGCCGTTCGAGATCCAAACCTCAGGGAACAACTAAGACAGATAAATGTAGATGGAATCAATCCAGAGTTTCGACACAAGTTTGATCGTTTGCTCAACAATAGTAATCAGAAGGGTGATAGAGAACATCAACTCGTTGACTATCTGACTGAGGCATCAGGAAGCGATGTGGTTCAGTCACACACAACTAACAAATTAACAATACCACCTATTCAAAGTCTATTGAGTGGTCCGTCGACTGATTCAGAGCTACCGAGCATTGGTCTTCACCGTGAGTAGACTTCTTGCTTTCAATGTCTTCTTCATATGTATTTTTATTGATGGTTGAAAACTTCCACCCTCAATTAACGATGACAACCATCTTTGAAAATCTCCGAATATAGGGGATGATCAAACGAGACTTCCGTCCCTAGGCGATTTGGAGCTGGTGGAGAATAACTCTCCGCTTCTGTACAGACCAAAGCCCGTTTACCCTATTCACATGAAAGCACGACAGATGGCACACTATGAATCTGTCGGAAAATTACCAAAACCCTCAACTCCCAATCTTCCTTATCCTTATGGTGACAGGAATAATACCATCGGATCTGGCTCAATGTATTCTTCATCTTCTTCATCCACAGTGCCCGCATACCAATTGACACCTACATCGTCATCATCATCATCAAATTTAAATTCCTCATCTTCTGCGTTTAAATCGATTCCACTGTTGTCAAAGTTTCTTGCTTCTCCCTCATACTATTCCTCTTCACCATTGACTCACTCGCAACCATCACCTTATTCGCCCTCACCGTCATCTTCAAGATTACCGTCGTTGGTACCTTACCATGCATCCTCTCCAGGGATAACATCGCCATCCCCATCTGGTTATTCTTCGTCATCGACAAATGAACCATCCCTCTTGTCTATTGGTAGTCCGTGGTTGACTAACAAGTCACGTTCCCCCAGTGACTCTCCGTCATCTTCGTTTTCAAATCCATTTCCTACGAATTCAAACACCACAGCACAGCAACCACCGTCGGTTTTAGCAAGTTCAAACACAGATACACAATCGGCATCAAACACATTTACAACACCCCAACCACAATCAACTTCAACAGATTCAAACTCCACTCTAATTTCTACCAATAAGAACAGTGAATTGAATGCAAGCCCATCACGATCAAACAATGAATCATCACGTCAACGATCTACTCCCCCTTCTGTGCAAGCTCCCATCGCATCAAGGTTCGTTCTTTCACAGCCAGAGCAACAGAATTATGGTCCGCACACAAGGCCTTCACTGCGACCATTCATCGATCCTTTACATCTGCGAAAACCACCAGCTCAAGATAGTTCATTTCCAATCGAGTGGTTGCCACCGAGCACTTCTTCTACTTATTCTAATAAGGAAAGAGGTGGTGAAAAACACACTTTAGACGGAATTGGGGTTTATTATCAAGCTGATTATAACATTCAAAGTAATCATGATAACCTGAATCAAATGACCTTCCCTGTAGGTTGCGATCAAGAAAAATTGGCCAGAGGGCTTGGTGGTCGACTTGTCGAAATCCCATCACCTGATGAACACGGTACCAAAAGGGCAAAGATTTCTAACCACTATGTTACTCCGATTTTTAGTGGTAGGCAGATTTCCAGTAAAAAGAGTAAACCGTATGTGTATAAGATGGCATCAAAAAAATCCCAACCAAAAAAGAAAGGATCTAGCGAAGTGATCTATAAAGCGCTGAATTCTATTGATCGTAGAGCGTTGAATCGTGGCATAAATGAAAGTCGAGGTGTCGAAAGGAACTCCTATGAGAACCATGACCTCAATCCGGTACAAGACGACGATGTGAATCAACAACCGATTGCCACAGTTGATCGTGATTTCGCCTCAGGGAACGAATGTGACTTGAATCAACCACCAATCTCCACTATTGTCGGCAGCTTCACTGCAAGACATGAACGAAATCCAAGTGAAACGTCCATTGTGGGGGGGAGTGGCAATCTTTTTGGTTCCATAGGGAATGACATGATTGTAGGCAAGGATCACAATGCTCTTGCTCGAACAATGATTGATCTCACTGATAAGGATGAAGGAGAAAAAAATGAAAGACAATTTTCAACAGTTAACAATAGTGCTTCCGATGCTAATAATGATAGTGATTCAAATGTCAGGTCTAATGTTGGCAGTTTAAGTATTGCGGTGGAGAAAAATTATTGTTCGACCCTCGGCAAATTGATGAACCAGAAGTCATCTTTTGCTCCTGGCTCTTGCTCGCCTGCAGACGAAGTTGAAGGTCAAAACCAAAGGGAGCATTTTCATGACCACGTGAGTGACATACCGAGGGTGGATATAACATCCACGGATGATTTTTATGATCACGTGTCTGAGTCGACGATAATGTCACCGACCTCTGGAAGGAACGAATCAAATTCGAATAGTTCAGATGAAAGGGAGCAAGCACTATCAAAGTCTTTAGAAAAATTGCTTCGTGTTCTGTCTGATTCTCCAGAAACTTCCAAGCAAATTATGGATTCACATTCTACCGTTTCACCAAAATTGTCATCATTGGAAAAAATCAACGACTCGAACTTTGATTACAACTCCACGCCGAATAATCCCTCGGGATCACCGCCTACAGTTTCAGAAGAGACACCGGCAACGATAGACGATGATGATTCGGCCAGAGAGGTTGACGAAGTGACTACAGTTGACATAGCAAATGAAAAGGCGACTACCCGAAAAAGGCGTGTTTATCCTGAAACTTTGGTCGAGAAATCAAGAAATGTGGGTAGAAGGCGAAAGGTCACAACAAGATTGGAATCAACGTCTAATCATAAAAAGCATGCGGTAGATGTTGATATTGCCAGGATGTTAGAATTGAGTAGATGCGAAGTTGAAAATGAGAACATAGGAGAATTAATCGAAAATGGCAACGACAGTGACGAAACCGATGACGACCGGGCGAGACGCACTCGTCCAATCAACAATCGCCGTAAGGCTGTTATTCCCAAACGTATTACTCGACGAACGAAACCACCGGCTCCAAAAGATCCCAACAAGAAATGGATCAGACGAAAAAATGTAGAAGGGGGTGCCGATGTCTCTTTACGATAAAATGAAAAATTCAACTGGCGACTGGATTGCTAAGAGTTTTAATTATGTAGTATATATATACTTAAAAAAAAAAAAAAAAAAAAAACATTCTAAACTAGCATCTTATGATCATGTTGATAATGATCATGAATTTCTAATGCATCGTTATTCCTATTTTATATATATTTTCATATATGCAATATTCTTTTCTTGGATCACCGGTCGAAAGCGATAGATATATAGTGGATCTAAGGAAGCAAAAGTATTTTACATATAGTTTTAAAATCAACACAATTTGCATTACCAGTATTTTTATGACAATACTTTCTTTTAAAATATTTAAAGATTTACATATAGCGAGTACTTATCAGGGTGGTCGTCTTTTTACGCTTTTTCTTAATTAAACAAAACTTAATTGTTCATGTGTGTGATATACGGATTGTGTGTTAAAAACAAAATATAATGATTTTTTTTTAATATTATATTAAAATAATGAAATATTTTTTTTTTTTTGTTTTTTAAAATAAATTTGATAATATAAAATTAAACTCGTGATTTTATGTCACATGACACTAGAAAAAGCGTAAATAAAAGTTATCGCGTACACGCGTTTGCTAATGATCGATGGCATCTAATAACATGAACAACCCTTTCTATTTAGGTCAACCCATACAAACAACTCTTCGCCAACAAGCAAATGCTAATCGAATATCCGTTAATGTACCATCGGTTAAACAAATTTCCCTCTCAATGAAGATACAAGAAAAGCAGGAGGAATATAATAATTTGTTAGTCCTCAAAAAAACTTCACAAGAATTTGCAGAGTATTTTAACGTGTTGGCCTCACAATTCGAAGAGTTGAATAACGGTTGTGAAAGTGTGTGCCAGTATTTTAAAACATTTTCTTGGTTGACAACAAACTAATGAGTTATTTCGAATAGCTGTTGCTACAGTTTTTCGTAACTGGCAAACAGTTTTCCGATCGGTTCTTCTACCTGGTATTTAATAACTTGATCCTTTCTAGTATTACATTTGATTGATCTCAAATACAACAACATCCAATATTTAATAGAAGAAACAAAAGACACAGTGTGTTCCGAAGCTGGCAACGAATATCACACGCATCATAACGACGCAAGTTATCGTGGAAAAGCCGAATCCGAGCCCCGAATGCCAGTCGTCGTGCGCATTCCGATGAATTAAGGTATTCTCACATCATATAATAAATATATAATTCTATATTCGATAACATAATTTGTCATTTTTCCTATAATTTATCCAGGCACTTGGTGTATCTTAATGTTAATTTTCCTTAGAAGAATAGGATAAAAAAAAATCAAATTAAGCAGAATATCTCAACGAGAAATAAAGAATGATAAAATAGTACATAATAAATAATAATATTTGATTGTAGAAAATTTCAATTCAATTTTATTTTCAAGTTTTATTATAGCTATCTCTAGAATTTAATTTTGATTAATATTTAGTATTTTGGAAGAACAGAAAATTTTTAAAGTAACGGTAAAGTCAACTTTTGCCTTTTTAGATTTAACCGTTACTTTGGGTCAAAATAATACGGTATTGGTTTTTTTCTTTCTCACTAATCTATTATTCTTTTCTTTTCTAAAAAAAAAAAGAGTAATGGGAAGGCAAAGCGCAAAACGGGAATAGGAGGAAAGCAAAAAAGAAGAAAAGCGCTATTTAATTTTTGCAAAATCTTACAATGCAAGCAAATATTAACATATCCAAGTATTTTTCTTAAGATTTTGATGAGACCTATTTGACATAAAGTAGACAAGTGATAATTATTAAATATTGTAGATATGAAACTTTGATACTTGAATGAAAAATATGGGCTCTAAATTAATTATTTCATCAAGTGAAATTGGACACCATCCCATGGGAAGATCGCGTTCGTGATTCTAAAATTTTCTTTCCGACACAAATAGCAAGCAAATCTAGAGAATATCATCCAGATTTACCGGATTTATTATCTAAAAATGGAAATTGCACGTCCACAACCAAGCACTACGGAAATTGGCATTATTCAAATTACATCTTTATGCTTAGATTCGTATCTGATTTTCAAATTCATAATAAATGAGTTTCTCTAAATATTTTGGATTGTTGTACATTTTCAAATTTCCGGTATGTTGCAAGTATTCGGTTAAAAGCGAACGAATCCGAGGTCACGTAGAATGTTTTGTTTTGAACACATGGAATATTGTATATATCATCTTTTATATACTGTAGTTCAATAAAAATAACTATTATATATTGAGGTTTCCTCAAATATCTCAGATCCTGGGCAACAAAGATTTGTAAATAAAACGATATTTGTTGTCATTACAACTTAAAGGTAAACCGTAAAAGTAAAAGACGGACCTTTTCGATCTTCAAAGCCAAGATAACCTGTTTTTGTCATCTGTACTGTACTACTTTAACCATTTCAACCGTCGAAGTCATTGTTAAATCGTATGCAATGTTACGTGAAAGCCATTTTCTAAGAATGTAAATGCATGGTTTTCATTGGAAATGTCCTAATCGTTCTTGAGGATCGTTATCATACGTGTTATAATTTTTGCCGTGTTCTTTTTTTTATCGATCTATTAAGTTTGGTTTTATGTAGTTGCACGTACCACGACACCTCTCGAGCTTCTTTTGGTTTTTGACACGTCTCTAATATATTCTAGAATTTCTTCCATAGAAAAAGGTGCTATCCATATTTTCCTGAAAGAGCTCTGAACCGTGGTTAGGAGTGAATTTTTGTGCTTAAATACTCCGGTCGATAGATGACATATTTTGTCTTTTCACAATTATTTGCCTATCTCAATTATTTCCTGAAAGCGGCTTACATCAATGTTTCATGGAAATCTTAAAGGTATTCGGCGATTTACATATTTCTTTGAGCAGTTTATATGACGATGCATGCAATTGTTTCACGATTAATAGCACACAGAATTGAATCTTAACTTGCCTATGCAGACCTTTTTGGTGGCTAACCTCACCGATGATTAAAAGCGTGTTGAATATTTTTTGAATAACTGAGTCAAGCAAAATAGATGTTCAGGACGTCGTAATATCATTATCTTTTCAATAGACAGAACTGAATACTCATATTATTCTGTATTTTCGGTTATTTTGATCTCCATTCGAGTAAATGATTCATTAATTTCCAGAGTCAATTTACTGTATTTGGGTATGATTGTTGGCTGCAAATAATAGGTCAAATTCGAGTGCTCTGAATTCGTTGTCGAGTGTGAATCGGAAGTTTCGGGTAAAAAACTCTGGTTTGGTTAAAAAGATGTTGGTGTAACTTGCAAACTAAATTCCTGTAAACATTACCACATTCTTTATAAGCTTAGTTAGGTGACATTTTCGTTTTGGATTAGAGTGTTAATATAATTAGAGAAACCCCTAATTTTGATAATCCTCTAGTGCACCCATTAGGCGACAGAAGAATGTTTACTTTTGACACTTGCTAACGTTATCGAGCATGTACTGTATATTTACTCTGAAGTACCTTGGCCGCATATGTATTGGCTTTGTATCACTAGATGTTTTCTTTTTTTTTTCTTTTAATCTTAAATTTTTCATATTACTTTAATAAAATATAGATAGTGTACATGTCATGTGATAAATAGAAGGTACCCAAAAGTAATTAATAAAACCAATTAATAAAAAACCAGTATTTGATCAAAATTTTAAGTTATATTATATTGTTGGTTTATAAATTAGAAAAATTATTTTTTGAAAATATAAAAATCATTTACAATCATATAAAAAATCGTTTCAAATATAATTTTAATAATTGTTATTTATTATTATTAATATTTATTAAATATTAAACAAATTGTTAATAATTTGTTTCAACTTGTTTAAAAACAATTTTTGAATTCTGATTTTTTTTAATAAATCCTCAATCTAATATTAATTATAAGCTAAATAATCTATTTATATAATAATTCAAAAATTTTTATTTATTTATTATTTTTTATTTTTTAAAAAATTTATTTAAAAAAATTTAAATTAATTTAAAATTCTTTTATTATTTTTATTCATTTAGTATTTTTTTAAACAAATTTTGTTAAACATGCGTTTATTAATTTTATTATAAAAAACAACAATACAATATACAATATACTATTATATTAAAGTTAAATTTTTATTTAAATGAAACATTATTAACAAAGTTAATTATAAATTTATATATAATTCTTAATTCTTAATATTAAAACCATTGTATTGTCAATATAATTTAGTTATTTATTAATTATTTTACTATAAGAAATAGATTCATTAAACTATTATTATATTGTATAATTTGACTATTTAAAATCCATAATTTAAAATTTTGTTAAAATAATTAATAAAAAAAAATCAATATAAAAAAAAAATATATATTAAATTACTTTTTAACAAAATAAATATTTTATTATTTTGATTTTATATTGTAATTATTAACATTATTAAATTTATTGTTAAGTGAGACCTTCCTTATAACTTTATTGATTATAAAGTAATAAATAAAATATATTTTATATATAGTATAAAAAAAAAATAAAGTATATAACAATATATATTGACTTATTATCTTAAACAAATATATTATTGAAAAATCTTGTGATAAAAAAAATATAAGAAACTATTTGTTACAAAAAAATATAAATAAAAAAATAACTTTCAGGCAGAATCACTATATTATAAAAAAATATAAGAAGTTTGATTAAAAAAGAAGTATATTCATATAGTAAAGTTATTTATATACTTTAATATGGTATTCAAAAATATAATAAAAAACTATATAAAGTATATAGTTAATATTTAATAGAATAAGTATTAAAGTAATACTATATGATAAAATTTGAAATCATATTATCTGTTATTTAATAATTTCTTCTATAGGATACAAATTTAATATGTCTATCTAGATTTAAGGCTTCCTTTTCAATAGTTGAGTATAATTCCAACAATAGTAACAAAGCACTAACATAAACTGTCAGATTATAGGACACAACTCCTTGATATTTCACTTTCACCTAAAATAATATTGCTCTTATTTATATAGATTAGACTAAGGCTCCTAATAGTATCACTTCGATATTAATTTGATATTAATTCGATATTAGTTTGATACTCAAATTTATTATAAATTTATATAAGTGAGTTATAACCTATATATTAAATTTATTATTAAAAATGGATCTCTAAATTATTTAGCATATAAAATTTTACAGATTAATTATATTTCTTTTGAAGGGATATAATTATTTATTCATTATTTTAATAGGGACATAATTCAAAAAACATTTGAATTAATAGCCTAAATTGTAAAAAACCTTTATAGATAGTTTTTTTTTGATCTTATATTTCAAAAAAAACTTTATTAATAATAAAAGACATTTAAATTATGTTCTCATCTTTAATTTAAGAACCCATTTTTATTTACTATAGATCAGTACTATTTTGATACCACTTCAGTATTGATTCAATACTTTTCAAAGCCCTAGATTAAACTTTAGCTATCTTTTTTTTTTAATAGTAACATTGTTACTTATGGGTACAACTCTATTATTAAAAATAATAAGTAAGTTTTTATATAATTGAATATTATATAATGTGGCTATGTTTAAGTAACTAAAGCCTGCTTTAATTGCTTGTTGTGTTTTGGATATATATCAAGTTAAAGATTATCAGAATTTGTACAAAGTACAAATCAAATAAATTGTCAGTTAATTGTTATGTCATTATTATTATTGTTATTATTATAGGTATATAAGAATTTTATTATAGAAACTAATTGTAAATAGGTTTGAACAGGTATTGTTTTTTGATTAAGAAATGAAAAACTTTAATTAATTATTAAGTATGTATAGATTATTGTTATTGTATGCATATGGAAATTTTATTGTGAAGACTAGTTATAAACAGGTTTAAGCAGGTTTTGTTTTTTGATTGAGGAGTAAGAAAATTTAATTGGTTATTAAGTATATGTAAATTTTTTAATAAGATAGAACTGAATATGATTTTTTGAATATTTGAGAAAAATTTGAGAAAAAGAAAATAAATTTGTAAAGATTGTGTTAAAATAAACATTAAATCCAATAACTTTGTTTAAATGTATTGTTAGAGGTATATTTGTGATATAAAAAGAGAAGAAGAAAATAAGAAAGATTATTATAATAGTCATATATAAAGAAAAAGATATCTAAAGATAAAGTTATAAAGAATGATTACTATGAGCCTTTTTCCATACAACCAAGAATTAAGAAGGACTTCCAACTTGCTTAAATCTTAATCAGAGATTCTATCTCAATATAACAATATTCCTTAAAGTTTTTATATCCTTGGGTGTAAAGCTTATTTGCCTTAGAGAAATAAGAAGAAAAAAGCATTTCTTGAAAAAAATTTTCAAAAAAGGAAATTTTCAAAAAATCAGTAGTAACTGGATAAGAGTTTTTTTTTTAAAAAATTATATATTTAATTTATATCTCTTGTTATATATTAATTAATTAATTCAAATTTTTTAATTAATTATTATTCAAAAATTTTGATATAATTATAAATTTTTAAATTAAATTAAGATAAACAAAATTTTTTAAAAAAATTAAAAAAAATTTATATATTTAAAAGAATAGAAAAAAATATAAAAAATTTCAAAAAAATTTTAAAAAATCAAATAGTTATTTTTTTAAAGTTTAAATTTTTGAAAAAAAAATATAAGTATTTTTTTAATATAAAAATTTTCTATATACATAGTGAAAGTCGATATAACAGACTAGTTGGTTCCATTAATAAAAATTTTCAAAAATTCATTATAACGAAGAAATTCGATATAGTGGATAAAATACTATAACCTGTTCTCAACGTCAATCCGGTATATCGAGATTTTACTTAGTGTCCGTTATATCGAGAGTCCGTTATATCGACTTTGACTGTATATGTATTTATATTAAAATCAATACTAAGGTATATTAAAAGAAGATATGTATTTATAAAAAAATATAGTATTATTATTTTTTTATAATTGTAGATATATAAAAAAATTGTTATTTTTTTTATACCATACTGTAACTTGTTATATTTAATTATTTTTTTTAACAAATTTTTAAAACTATTTAATAATCTTATTTGCTCTTCTATAACATTTTGTTAAAATAAAAATAATCTAATATTTTCTATATTTTTAATATATTATTTATACTATTATTGATATTTCAATACTATTATTCATTTTTTATCTTATCTAAATTATTATTTTCTTTTTGCTTAAATATTTATAAGTTTTACAATAATATTATTATTATTAGAAAATTCATAGATAATATTTTCTTATAAAATTAAAGAAATTCTTTGATTTTCATCTTATTTAATAAATAAAAAGAATTAATTATTATAATAAAATTATTATCAATATTAATATTATTGAAATAACCAACCAATATTATTAATATCACTAGTATTGTTATTGTTACTATTGATATTATTATTATTGTTATTAGTATTGTTATTGATATTATTATCAATATTGTTATCTATATTATTATTATTATTATTATTAATATCTTTGATATTATTATTATTAGAAAAAATTTTCATATAATATTAATAATTATAAATAGTTTCAGATATGATTTTATTTCAACTTTTAATAATAAATTTAATTATTTATAAAATGTTTATTTTTAAATCCTAAATAAATTAATCCACTTCAATTTATTTTAATATTTAACTAAAAATAGTATAAAAAAAATAAATGAAAAAATAAGTAAAGGTAAAAAAATAAGCAAAAAAATAAGTGGAATGAAAAAATAAATGAAAAAATAAATAAAGTAAAAAAATAAGTGAAAAAATAAATGAAAGAAAATGAAAGAAATAATGAAGAAAATCAAGAAGAATAAGCAAAAAAATAAATAAAGGAGTGAAAGATATAAGTAAAAAATAAATAAAAGCAAAAAAAATAAATAAAAAAATAAATGTGATAAAAAAATAAGTAAAAAAATAAATGGGATAAAAAAATAAACAAAAAAATAAGTGAAGTAAAAAAATAAATGAAAAAATAAATAGAAATAAAAAAATAAATGAAAAAATAACTAGAGGGAAATAAAGAGATAATGGAGAGGATAAAAGAAATAAATAAAAAAATAAATAGAAAAATAAAAAATATGAATGAAAATAAGTGAAAATAAAAAAAATAAATAAATAAAATAAGTAACAATAAAAAAAATAAATAAAAAATAAATAGATAAAAAAATAAGCAAAAATATAAATGAAGAAGAATAAAAAAGATAATAGAGAAGAGTAAAAAGAATAAATAAAAAAATAAGTAAAGGGAATGAAAGAAATAAGTAAAAAAATAAATAAATGAGTAAAAAAGATAAGTAAAATAAAAGAATTTATTAACAAAGAATTATTAAATTAATATTAAGATTTAAAAATAATTTTATTAAAGAAATTAGGAAGGAAATAAAGATCAAATAAGATAATTATAAAAGTAAAAGAAGTTGAAGTAATGTTTTTTTATCTAGAAAGGTAAATTGCCATTCTTATATACAGTTTGAAGTTGTACAATTATCTTTTTGCTTATATATTAAAGATATTTTTTTACAAATCTGTTTTTCATTTTAAAATGAAAATCTCTAAATTATTAATGATTCTATTATATAAAAAGCTTTAATGACTATAAGTAACTATGTTCTCTATATGATTTACCCATAGTTTAATAAAGCAACTTTAATTATTTAACTAATAAAATTAAGAAATATTTTGTTTCAAAGATTGTTTGTCATATAAAATCTATAGAACTTCAAAGAATTTTCAAAATTTTATAAGTCAATCACATGGTCATATGAGCGCTAATATTTACTTTTTTAAATTATGATATTATTCCTTCTTATAAATAATATTTTCAATAATATTTTCATAAAATAATAATAAAATAATGTTAAAAGAAAAGAAAATAATAATATAAAAATATATAAAAATAATATAATATTATAGAATTTAATTATTCTATAACAATATAAAATAGACAAATTTTGAATATTAATGTTTTTAAAATATTGTGAATTGACAAATGTTTTTATAATTAAAGGATATAATTTATATGATCTATTAGCATTTGTATATATTATAATAGATAATTATTTTTTATTTTTTTTATATTCTGAAAGACTTTATATAGCTAAAGTCTAATTTGATTTTAATTTATATTAATTATTATATTAATAAATTACTAAATAAAATATAGTATAAATTAAAAAAAAACAAATAAACTTATTAATAAAAAAGATCAGTTTTATCCATATTATAAATTTTATTGAATAAATATTAAGAATATTTATTTTATAAACCTGTGGGTCTATAGCACAGTGGTTAGTGCTCCACAGGTCAGATTACAAGATATCGGTTCAATCCCAGGTGAAGGCGGTTGAATAGAATTAATATAGTATCTGATACTATAACCAATTATATGCTATTTCTCATAAAAAGTCATTCACATGCCAATCCGGTAAGGCATTGAGATTGTGATTTCCCGTTAAGGTGTCATGGCATAATAATTATCTGGTTGGTGCATGATTATCGTCGAGAAGTTTCTTCATATATAGATTGTGCAGGCCCCCTATATATGTTGTACCCAATAGGCCGAATCTGACCATTCCAGGATTTCCTAGTTTGGAGCTATCCCAATCCAGCTCTTGCTTAAAAGAAGTGGTCTGTAGGAAAAATCTACTGAAGCCACAGGTAGTGACAAGGAGCAAGTATTCCTTCCAAGGGTCCAAACGAAAAGTATCGAGGTATCCAGAAATCCTAATCAATCTTTGTGAGATAGATATAAGGTCTCAAGACCGGATTATAGGTTAGGTAGTTTAAACTAGTAATAGAAATTTCCCCCTATAGAAATCCCACCCGACATGTTGGATCCACCTTTGGTGTATAATTCTCATAGTTGGGTTTAAAGATGGATGGTAAGCTGTTACTCAGACAGAGTAGTGTTATTTACAGTTAGAACTGTCATCAGATACAATCGACAAACTAAGCAATTGTTTTAATTGTAAAAGACATTTGATATAATTCTATTACGAAAGTATCAATAAAGATTTGCATCGTTGCCTGTTCATCTCAAAAAAAAAAAAAAAAAAAAAAGAATATTTATTTTATAGATATGATAATAATTAAATAATTATATTTAGATTTGCAAATGTTTCTTTATTATAAAGTTTTTTAAAATAAATTTTATTTTGGATTTTTAAATTTATAAAGTTATTCAAAAAAACATTGTAATTCATTTTTCCAAAATATTTAATTTTTATATTAATTTTTTTGCTTTCTATTAATAATATAGTACTACAGTATATATTACTTGAAATAATCTTATCTTGATAAATAAAAATAATTCTTTTAAAATCAATTTGAAATTTGAAAAAGTAACTAGTTTGTATTATTTTACAATAGAATTTTAAAGTATTCT
>CAJVPV010001062.1:0-17555 GCA_910591835.1 Acaulospora morrowiae
TTAAATTTTTATTTTTATTTAATTTAAATAAATATTTATTAAATAATAACAAAAATAAAAAGTGTCATTATTTTTGTCCCATACTGTATATTTAAAAAACAATTATAAAAAAAAATTTATTATTATTTGAAATTCTTATTCTTTTTTTTGTATTATATATATTGTATTATATTATATTTATAAATTATTTTTTAAACTATAAAATATTAAAAAATATTGAAAAATAATTATAACTGAAAAAATTTAAATGGTTATATATACTGTATATATTGCAAAAAAATTAATCAATTAGTGTATGATTTTAAATTTTTAAATTAAAAGTTTTTATAATACTGCAATTGTTAATATAATAATAACAAGACTTTTTAATATTAATTTATATATAACAAGCCATATATACTTGCCAAAAAATACATCAAGCAAATATGAAATACAATTAATTAGACACAAATATTATAATAGATATTAATTAATATATACATAAAAAAATATTTTTTATTAATATGACAGTTGAGATTAATAACAGTGAATTTTAAAAAATTTCTTATTTTTGATATCCTTGTAATTTGGTTATAAAATATCCAAGTGTCAATAAATAGTTTACATTACTTCTTTCCATCTGACTTTTCAATTAATTTTACCAATTTTTCACCAGTACTTTCGATATTTTTTTAGTTTATAAGTCTTCGAAACATTAGACATAAAAGCTTTTATAATGTTTTGACTGGTTGTTATATTTCTTGATGTGATAAAATTTGTACCCGCATTATTTTCATACACAGGTGCCATGATCAAATATACTGTAAGTGAAATATACCAAAACCAGAATTTTTTTGTTTCATGAAAACCTTTGTAAGTTACACAGTTGCAATCCAATTAAAATTTTTTTTATACAAATAGTGAAATCATGTGATACGTGTTACATGGATAGTCAACATTTTTTCGAACTTTAGTCGGTTGAGAAAAAAAAACATCAACATAAAGTTCTATTACAATTGTAGGATGACAGTGTACATGATGCAAAAAAAATTCAATTACTTACTAAGTTTTCACTTTTTACTGTATATGATAACTTAAAAAAGTTGAAAAAAACTGGATCTAATGAGCATTCGGGCAGAAATGGCTGGCCAAGAAAAATTGACAAGGCTTTTTCAAAGGTACTAGGACAATATATTCGTAGGGACACTTCTTTATCAACAAAAGATCTTGTGGCTAAACTGCTAGAAAGAGGTATACAGGTATCACGTTATACTATTGGAAGGTATTTGAAGAAGATTGGATATACAAAAAGTCTTCCACGGGCTACTCCTATACTCACTGAAAAGCAAAAAAAAAACCAGGTATTGTGAGCATGAAATCACCTTGACAACACATAGGAACAAACATTTTTTTTCTGACAAAACAGAATTTGAACTCTATCAAAATACTGTGAGACGTTGGCACAAGGGTGCATAACCAATTCGTTATATGCCAAAAAGCCGGGTAAAGATTCTCACTTGGGAGAATTCTGTATAAAGGAAAAATCAACTTTATTTCTTTTTCAACAGATCATGGATGCAAGTTTTTACGTGAAAATTCTTTGCAAACATGTTTCAGAGATCAAAAGGATACTTGATGACGAGTGGTGCTTTTAGCATGATAATGACCCAAAGCACACGAGTCATCTGGCAAAGACTTTTATCAAAGAAAATATGCCAGCTGTTATAGACTGGCCATCTAATAGCCCCGACTTGAATCCGATCAAAAATTTATGAAACATTGTCAAGAACAACATGGAGAAACATATGCTGAAAAATTTAGATGATTTAGAATGGTATATGGGCGAGGAGTGGAAAAAAATAAAAAAATCTGTTCTAATTGGATTGGTTCAGTCGATAAGGAGACGTTGTGAGATGATTATAGAAAACAACGGAGATCGTATAGCTTACTAAATTTTTTTAATTAAAAATATCAATCATAAACTTTAGTTAGTCGAAGTTTCAATAAAAAAAAATAAATTCCGGTTTTTTTTGATCAGCACTGTATATTTATTTCACGTATTGTACTAAATGACATAAAGACTGTCACATAAAAAAAGAAAAATAACTTATCACGTTAAATGTTGAAGTGTACATGAAGAAGTTGCTATTTTATTGCTTCTTGAATAAATTTATTCGATCATTAAAGTAAATATATAATGATACAATAGCATGACATAAGTAACAGTAACGTAGAAAATAAATACCTTTCATATTGCTTGATTGTTGTTTTATAATAAGCCGAAATGTATATTATACTACGTATCGTCATTAAATTTCGTCATCTTATTGTGCACAGATCTCCTTGGATAAGCCGAGATAGCGTACTGTCGCGGGTGTTCGCGCGAAAGTCACGTTAAGATCGAAAAAGGTGAGAGATTTGGCGAATTAATAGGTAATAATTATGTAATGATGGATGTCTCGTTGATTAGGTAAGCGAAAGGTTTTTTAATATTTGATCACGTCTCTAGCAATAAATTCTAACGCGGGTTAAGTAGAATTTTGTTTAAAAAATATACAAAAATTTTAAATTATCAAATTATTCAAATGATTAAAATATTCAAAATATGTAAGAATAGGTTTGTTTTTGTTTCCCTTGTACGCGATTAATTCCCTACAACAATATATTCGAGGTTCTATGTGTTTTAAGTTATAGTCGAGGGAATGTAACGATCGACGTTAGTGACAAAAAATGTAAATGGTAACTTATCCTCAACCTCGTTATTTCTTATTTCTTTTATTTCTTCTATTTTCCAAATATACACCTCTTTCTGCCTTAAGCTCCGGTTAAAACCTACCTTCGTGCGTTGCGAAGCCTGCGATCGCGAAACGATCGTTAAATAAATCCGGTCCCCAATATTGCTACAATATACATACATGTTTCGATGTGTGTGTAAGTCGTACGGTATTAGTTAAATCCGAGGTCCCTGATTCCGCCATACGAGGCTCTTTTGGTTCTAATTTGAGTCGGCTTCTACTTGACAAAAAGCAGAATTATGGATGGTTTATCTTAAGCTTGCTCAATAACGTATGCTAACCTTTTTTATAATACTTTATTGTTAATAGAATTGATATTAAAAAAGAAATATAAAATCAAGAGAGATACTATAGGATTATTAGAAGAACAGAGGTAAATTTATTGTTACAGGCTATTATTGCGAGAAAGTAACGAGTGTCGTGAAAGCAAAACTTTATAACGCGCTTAAACCGGATCAATTGCTTCTGGAGCGAAAAGAATCACATGAACACACGAAAATAGAGATTAAATACTTTAATATAAGTATAGAGATTAATATATTTAATAACAACTAGAAAAATCTATGTGATGATAAAATCACTGCAGTTTACAAAATAAATGTATAATCTAATATAACAAGAAAATTTTACCCGAAATAAATTGTTCGATTTGAAATCGAACGATCGGACCGGGTAAAGGCGAGTGTTGCGAAAATGCAATAACTTTATTTGAGAATCAACAGGCCCTTGTTACATCCATATTGTGCGATCATTTATACAATAAATTGAAGTAATCATAAAAAATAATATGATCATCTTTTTCTATTATAACGATAATAAAATCACAATATGTTCAATAAACGAAAATAATTCGAAATACAAAATAGTTCTATAATATGAAAAAATTACCATAATAAATTATTGATTATTTTAACCTTTTCTTTAGTTTCAATGATGCATTTGGATACAATTGCACCTAATACAGTACTGTATAATAGACTGGATTGAGTAAACAATAGTCACGGCCGTGATCGTCATAATATCATAATGTAATTCAATACGCGCGAGCAATAAAATTTACTTACACAATTATCAAATATTAAGTAATTAATCATTTGAAATGTTTTGAATTACACTATTAGACGTTATAGGACTGAATGAAGTGACTGACAAGTCGATGAATGGATGGAGTAAAACTTGTGCTATGTGAGGTTGAATTGTATGAAACCTGCGTTACGCGAGATTTTGATTGTGTGATCATATGTTTCGCGAAACCGGATTGTGCGAAACCTGAGTTGCACGAAATCCTTACATGAATTTGAGTTGGGAATGGAACCCCGAGTCCTGCGGACTGTCGGAAAATAAGTTTAATTTTACTTATCATCTTTAATTAAAATTAGCTTTTTTTCATTTTATTATACCGTGTATATTAGTAGACCTTGTGTCATTATTACGTGAATCGTACTTCATGTGAAACACGAGACTGTAAAACTTATTTGGAAACAAAGTCACTTTTAAATTCTAATGTGAAAATATCACCACGGTTTGGGTACATATATAAAGAGATTTTTTTGAAAAATTTTTTTTGCGAATTTTAAACTTTACCGCTATGCAAATACGTGACAACTTGGGACCACTTGGTCAAAATAATAATTCTGGTGAGTCATGTATTCGCTCACTGTTCTCGTGAATAACACTAAATGTTTAAATGTCCTCTTCTAATTCTAATAAATTTCGCGTGACATTTATTATTAATATAGAAGATCAAGGTGAATTGTTGCAACTTACCGTTGATTCTACACAAGGAAATTCGAGCATTTCGCCTGTTGCGAGTGATCCATCAGATCATCATCCATCATTGCCAGACAATCCTCATGTTTCTCCAAGTCAAGAAAGTACTATTTATCAGCAAATTCCGAGTCAAATCGTGAATATCGATGCACCATCTCATTCTTCCAGTGACAAGTTATTGGCGGATCTCACCAGAGAAGATGAGACTTTGAATTCTCAGAAGCAGATTGCACTCGAAAATAATCCTTACTCTGACGAAAATGGTTCCTCTTACAAGTATGAAAATTTTTCCGAGGCGACATCTAATCCTAGCCAACTTAGTAGTGACTTGGATATTTTTGCCGAGGATGACGTGAGTGAAAGACATCATATGAATGCAAACAATTTTTCAGAAGAAATTGAAGACAAAGAGGACAACTCGGAGCAATTTCTAGATGATTTTTTGGAAGTACCAAAAGTCGTTACTATTGATTCTCGCGAGATTATTAGCAATAAAGGGCGTTGTGATGAAAATAAAAGTGGTTTCGAGAGGTCAAAGAACGATCCTAAAAGGCATATTGCTGCGGCCATTCTTGATCATAGAAGTAAGCTCATTACTCCAGATACCAGTTTCAAATATGGAGAAGACCTCGCCGAATACATACCTGGATTTTATCGCTTGTTAGACTTACGCAAAGATGATGGATCTAATGGACTGGGTAATGTGTGACTATTTGGTTATGGTTTACAGTAATAAAAAATAGGTTGTATAATCTTACCATTACCATTTCAAATTTAGTCGATAAAATTATCATCTCGAAAGATTCTTTAAAAAAACTTTGTAATGATATGATTCCTTATAGCTTCAGTTCAATCTCAGAAATCGATTACAACCGCCTGAATGCGCTTTCATTCCGTCTTATTGGGTGTTACGGTAATCACCTGATGATCGCCAAGCTCTTGTTGAACAAAAACGTGATCAATGAACAGCTGTATGTGGATTTTTCGCGATTCAATAATTAACTGTGTAAAAATTAACTGACGTTATTATTTCAGTTTTGATCTTCTAACCTCGGCAGAAAAAACTTATGAGAATAGAAACAAATCAAACCTCCGACCCGGAATTTATTTGTCTATTGTGAATCGGGATGTGGGACTAGTGATTCATTGGCCAGAGCAAGGATGCTACGAAGAAAATGCACCATCTCAACGTAAAAAAAACATGATTAATTTGCATAGGTAAAAAATTTTGAAATTGATGAACATAATATTTTTACGGTATATTGTGCCTTAATGACTTCGTTACTTAGATATCTTACAAAGCTGACCGACGAACAACTTTGTCTCATGAGCGATAAAGATCTGGAATATTTCGAGTGGAACACGGAGAATGATGAACAAGATTCTGATGATGAGGATGATAGCACTAATAATAGGTACTTCGAATTTGAGGTCAAGAAAAGTCAAGAGGAGCAAGAGGATTTCAAGTTAGCCAAAGGATTCGAGGTGATTCTTTATCCGATGATTACATACAATTTATCAAAAGGTACATTATTTATTTAATATATTTATTATTGTTTCTTTTCTTTCCAGGTCAGCTTACCGCATGATGCAAACGAGAATGCTATAGAAAACAAAAATAGAACACAATTAAGTCCAATGAGTAATTATATAATTTTTTATTTTACGCAAGCCCTGAAATAATCGAGACACATATTAACATTATACGTATGATGTCAAATTTAGTCGTAGAATCGGTTCATCACCAAGCATACATCACCCGCAGCATCATTACTTCCTCGGTTTCTATGACAAAATATACTTCTCATTATCATGGTCCTTTGCATTTCAAAAATGATCTAGGTAATAAACTTAAAGGAAGGTCTTTAAAGATTTATAGAACAATGGATATAAAAGGCCTGAAACTTCTCGTTAAAAATGGTCTGGGATTGGAAAATGAGCTTCTCGGTCCTTTGGATTCTGCCATCGAAAAAGCAAAAATGCTGATAGATTCAAAACAAGAGCTTGAAATGAAGAACATAAAAAAGGACGCCGAGTTAGTCGGAGAGATTGCAAGAAAAATGTTACAAAAATATTATCCGTAAGTTTGGACCCATTTTGAATTTTTTATTAAAAGATTTAACCTCATTCCATTGTATTATTAATGTACTATTCTTGATTGCTTAATAGGGAATTCGAAGAAAAATTAAAGGCGAATGATTCCTCAAGCTCACTGGAAGTAGATGAGTTGCGTAAGTTATCTTACATACTATTTGAAATTCATCAATTTTAAATATATAATTAAACCAATTCATTTTATTTAAATAGTGAAGCAACTCGATGAGAAATATCAAGGAATCTCAATTAAAATTAATAATGCAATGCACATCAGTTCTGAGTCTTGGAAAAAGCTGAAAATTCGATATTTCCTTACAGCACTGATAATCAAAAAGGTGTTTTCATCTAAGAAGAATGAAAACTTGAAGGAGTTCAAGGGGCCTGCGCTTGAAGCTTTCTACGGGATGCTTGTCGATAAAGAGGATGATCCTCACTCATTAGTAAAAAAGTACACTGAAAAAGCAACACAGTCTGGATTTTTTGGCTATCTATTTCAATTCGTGAAAGATACAATAAAATGGGATTATAGCGAGGTCAATTTATTATATAACAATGCAATAACTTACGCCAACGGCAAAGAGGATCACGAGTTCATCAAAACAATTCGACAGACGAGTTCCTTTGACGCATCTAATGATATTAGACAAAAAATTATTGACGAGTTCTTTGAGGAATATCAAAAGTGGAGAAAAAATATGTTCGATAGTAATGTTAAAAGGATTGCTCCAAAGTATTCTGATAAAATCACGGAATTAAAAAAAAAATATGATGAAGAGTTTTTGATGGAAAGTAGAAAGATCGAAGAACAGGAATTTGAAAGGATTTGCCTAGAAATCGAGAAAAGATTTGCAACAGGGTATGTTTCATAGTCTATAAATAAAACATGCATAGATGAGCTTGTGATTTTTTTAAACTTTATCTGAAATCAATACCAATAGACGTATATTCCGAATAATTGATGTGACAGGTATTAGCAAATTTTTTATCATTAACAACTCAAGTTCTAATATAAAAAAATATACCATGATACTTTAGAGGGTGTATACTCAAGCGGGTTCCGAGTAACGTATGAATTGGAGACAACAAAGCCTGATCAGCTACGGATCACTATTTATGAAACATCATGGGACCAGTCGGACAACTTTCGATTACAGGAAGACGAATATCACGTTCCCAAGCCTACATTATCTGATTCTCGTGGGAACGCTGGGATTTCTTTTTATGTTGATCCTGAGATATATGACTTTAGGTAATCATCCCTTCGTTCGTAATCTGTTTTCCACGTGGTTCCATAATAACGAATGATTCCATGCGATGTTCCATAGGAAAATAGCTCGTTTTGAGGATGAAAAATATTTTGTTATTCTATGGAATAAAAAGGAAAATAAAACAGAAATATTCTTCGATAAGGCCCCAAAACTCGCCACGTCTATTCAACCATGTTCAAAAAAATGCCTTATAACGCTCCGTACCGAAGAATTTTGTCTGTTTGCAGTTAATGAATCAAAAGGATTACTTGGCATTTTTAACACGGAGACTGGTGTGGTATGAATTGATGATGTTTAAAAATCGGAAATTACTTTCACCTTGGGATTTCACATTCATGTTTATTTTTTTACACCCAGCTGGATGTTTTTGCATTCGATGAAGAACGAAAAAATATCTTTCATCGTAACAACAAAGTTCAAATTTTGCAGTGGTATAATAATGTGGTTCCCGATATCCAGCATTTCTTTTTCATCAAAGATACCGAGGAAATATGTTTTGTTGAGGTGGGAGGACGAGCTAGACTATATAACCTCGTAAATGGGCAATTTCGACCTAGCGAAGGGAAAATTCCGGAAAATGCTAGCACAGTTTTAAGTACTCCCGATGGAGCCTGTATTGTGGCGTTTGTCCGGGAAAGCATGAGAGAAGTTGACCACCACACTTTAAGTGATAGCATCGATAACGATTTGAGTAGTGATGCCGACGGTGACTCAATTCCCGAGAAAAGTGTTAAAGAAATAGAAGTATGTCGTGCGCATGTTTATTTCTGCTCGAATTTCGGACAACCGGCGAGTAAAAGTAAGCGTTGTATATGTCGTGTCAAATAAGCGTTATTTAGGAATTGTCAATTTATCCGTTTTCTATTTTGATAGTTATTGAATTGCCTTCCGACCTGAATCTCGAATGTCTACAATTTTCACAATTGTGCAAGCGTCAGATGCACTTGATGTCGCTTGACCTGGAAAAACGTATGTTCCATTCATTAATAGTTAAGATTACAATAGAAAAGACACAATATAGATTTCAACAAAGGTCGCAAAGAAAACCTCTTGGTCAAGTTAAACTCGCATCTCCCACGCGGAATAAAGACTATTCGATCATCCAAGGAAACCGCACGCACTTTGAGCGGGATGTGGATGTTGGAGAGAACATTATTTTATTAGGAGAAAGATATCGCGTCGTAGAAATTCTTTCTGACACGATGCTAAAGATTTCCGGTAGTTTTCGACCTGGCTCAGGGTATGAATGGGTAGATTTTCGTATCGAACCCAAGACTAAGCTTAACGGATACATTGATGCATACAAGTTGATGTTCGAGAAATATCCTATTGATGGATGCATAGATTCCGAGCAAACCAAGCCGTTGAGTTTGAGAGTTCTTCTGGATGTATCGGATGATGATGAAATAGACGATTATCAGGATAAATTTGAGGAATATATAAACGATATGTTTGAAGAGGTAAAGCGGACCACACGAAAACCAGCATCAATGCTCAAAAAATTTGTAACAGGTAAATAAACTATATATAAAGAAATTATTAAATTGAACTGAGGTAACGCTCGACATAATCACTTTTTTCATTTTGATAATTTTAGCCGTCGAATTATTCCGTAATTTTGATATCGAAGATTTCAAGTCCCTAAGAAAGAACTCGTCTGAATTTCAATTCGGAGAGTGGATTATTCAACTTTCGTGTCTTATCCCCATTCAGATTGCAGTCGCACGAAACAACCAGTTTCATCCTCTCCATGATGGCCTGTCATCAACCGAACTAGATCATTTTGACGGTTCTGAGGATTACGGTCATCACGTGGACAGTATCGCGCAGAGTATCTCGTTTGGGTGGTATGAAGGAATATTTAAATTTTTTGGGAATCGAAAGGTTAAAGTTGTGTCGAGCATGGGAGAACAGTCATGCGGAAAATCATATATGGTAATTGAGCCTCTCTCATTAATGTGAAGGTTTCTTTTTTTATAACCTAAAAGATTTATCATTTTTATTTTTTATAGTTAAATCACCTCGTCGGAACTACTTTCGATGGTTCTGCTATGGTATGTTTGTCAACAGATTTTGCATCGTGTTTTTGATATCAGGACAATGTTTTAAAGTTTAATTAATTATTAATCAGCGTTGTACCGAAGGCGTATGGATGTCATTGGGTAAAGCATTTTTTTTTTTCAAAATTTTTCGAATACGTATGAATGTTAATACATTATTTTTCGAGAACAGCGATTACAAAAAGCTGCCTATATGTGGCATTGGATTTTGAGGGATTGAGATCGATGGAACGATCACCACAAGAAGATTTGTTCTTGACTTTACTTAACACGGTGGTGTCAAATCTAATTCTTTTTAAAGTTCGTACGATCCAAATTTTAACAAGCACCTTGACATAATGAAACGAAAATGCTAATTAATTTTTTGACCCATTAAAGAATCAATTTTCTGTGAATCGTGACTTGTCCTCAATGTTTCAACGGTTTCAAGATGGTGCACTATTGTTAAATGATCAAAAGCTATTCCAAGTAAGTAAGCGTCGTACCTAATTAATGAAACCCCAAGAAATATAAATACTAAGATTCACACTCGCTTTATTAGGCTAAACTTTGGTATGAAAGCTCGATCTATCTTATGTGCTTGATTTTTGATTTTTAAATATTTACCTAGTGATAATATACGGTAATATTCGGCAGCATTATAATCAAGGATGTTCCACCGAACGACAAGGAGGACATTGTTAGAGAATTTACACTGAGATTTAATTCTCTGGTTGCCGAGGTTAGAAGCTAATATTGCCAAATTATATTTCATGAATATCTTAATAGCGATGATTTGATTTTTTAGGAAGGAGAAGATAACTTTATATCGAAAATGTATCCGAGTGGATTGACAATACTTCCATGGGCATTATTTTCTGACCCCGGTTCATACTCTTTGAAAACAATATTAAATATTCGTTTCCCATTATGAATGTGAATGTCTTACCCTTTGAAACTTTGAACCGTATTTTATTTATAGGATGGTATGAGCATATCTACGTACTATATTTGTATTGATACAGAACGTATTCTATTTTTGACAAGCTTTTTTTCAATAGGTACAGAAATCTGAAGGATGTGAAAAAGATGTTAGACAAACAGGAAGCCCGTTATGAAAACGCTC
Source organism: Acaulospora morrowiae (assembly GCA_910591835.1). Taxonomy (NCBI): domain Eukaryota; kingdom Fungi; phylum Glomeromycota; class Glomeromycetes; order Diversisporales; family Acaulosporaceae; genus Acaulospora; species Acaulospora morrowiae. Next base: position 11,075 of record CAJVPV010001062.1, read on the forward strand.
GTACATTTTTGCAAAACATCAAGGTCATCATGGCCAAGTTGAGAGTAAGTTTTGTTTATCTTATTTTTTTTTTTAAAAAAAAAAAAAATTCATAATTCAACTACCATGCACGATACTGAATTCTATTATGATCTAAACATAATAACTTAGATCTGCGATTGGAGTTCTTTGGATGAAAACTTGGTGCAGATACGTATCTCAATGCTTAGGAGAGTTCTCCAAACAGCAGTGTCTCTGGGAATAGAGCAAAAAGAACCAGTAAAAGAACCATTGATGGTTGGTACCAAATAGTTAAACTTTCAAGCGTTTGTAACGATACGTGACATTAAACTTTATTGAACTTTACACTAGAATCGAGATACAGGCCTCGAAATCGAAGACATCACACCCAAGATATCCGAAATTTTTGAAGGTTATAATGGATCTGCCACACTTCCTGCTGATTCAGATATGCTACTTTTTGAGGAAAATCCCGACTTTCTTCGCCTTTCCAGAGATTTGAGGGCATACTTTGAAGAACACATTCAATCTCGCGAGGATGTCACTGAAGATTCTGAATGGTTTGCAATTTTAGAAAGATACTTCAAATATATAATTGAAAGAAGAATCTTTCGCGTGCAAGAATGGTTTTCGCAAAACACCATCAAGTTCCCACAGGATAATAGTGATGTTGTTATTGGAGGTTATGCATTGGAACAGGAAATTGGGTCTGTTTTTTTAGTCATAATCGATTATCAAAAAGTAACCATTGGCTAAAATATTTCATTTCTCGCCATTCAGAAAACTTTCGCTTTTCTGGACATTATGCGGGCTCACTTGCCACGAGTGTAACTTAAAATGCTTGAAAAATCGAGATCATGCCGATGGTCAACACGATTGCTTAACCGACCACGAGTGTCATGCCTCATGTCAATTTTCGGATGCTCACAAAGACTCTATTCCACAATGTAGTCATAAGGCTGCGCACTCTGGAAAACATGCGTGCGATAAAGTAACGTTTATTTTGTAGAGCCGTATAATTTTTCATATTTTGATAAGAACTATACTAGATTGTTATTTTGTTATTTAACGATAGGTCAGTCATTTGTGTGGACAGAATTGCAGCCTCTATGACAAACGGAACTGCCAAAAAAAATGCTCGAAAGAGATTGGCCATGAAGACGGCGTTCACCTGTGTCAATCACTCAGTATGTTGGATCATTTGCATAATGTTGGTTTTATTGGATATTGAATGGAACCTTACACGCTAATTTATAGGACATTATTGTGGAGCAACTTGTTCTTTGTCGACCTACACTCAAAAAGGACATTATCAATGTCCAAACAAATGCATTATTCCATGCGAAGATGATCATGAGATTCACCGTATGTATATTAGTTATATCTGCTGTGGACTACCTGATTCTTGTTTCTAAAATATTTGGCGTATAGGTTGTGAGAATGAAATGTGCCCAATACCTTGCCCAATTCCCGAATGTCAAAGAAGATGTCAATCTGACGATCACTTCCACTCATTATCAGATCTTCATGTAGATCATTTCTGCGGGTAAGAAATTAAAAGTTATGCGAAAGCGATTGTAGAAATGTATTAATGAGCTCATAAATTATAGAAATGAACACCAATGTCAAGAACAATGCGAACATTCTGGTGTATGCAAGGTGCTTACCGAGCCCAAAAAGAATGAACAAAAATACCAAGGATTGAGCGGAACATCATTTACTTTTATAAAGGTACTGTGATGCGTACTGTGCTTTTAAAAAATCTATTTTAATAGCTGCATGACCCATGATTTCTTTTAAAGTATACACAAGTCAGTGAAAAGTTGAAATGCAATAAGAAGATTCCATCAAACTCGTTCAAACACGAAGGGTTACATTGCCATAACGAGGACGGCGTTCATTTCTGCGATGCTCAGGTAAACTCTAGGAAAACACCACAATTGGAAAGCAACTCTTTTTCACAATTATTTTTACTTTATTTTACTTAGTGCCAATTTTGCGAATACTATGTGAGCTTTTTTTTTTAATCAAATGATTATAAGCAATTCACAATTCATAACTTTGTTTATGATAAATTGATAATCTCGTATTCTAGTGCACATTGCCATATGGTCACGTCCAAACTTTACATGAAACCAGTCATGGAAATATGATACAGACTGAGTTTTCCGCAGAAAACGATGAGTTTGAGTATAGTGGGCATAAGTTAAGAATAGGAGATCAGGGTACATTTGTTCTTTGCAATTTGGTATGTTTATCAGTCAAGTACGCACTGAAAATTCTATTGGACTATATTATATATAATGACAACAATTTATTTTATCTGTTAAAGCATTGCAAAGAACTGGGCCGTCATAGACATATTGATTATTGTCAAAATAAGGAAACCTGTAAATTAAATAATAGCCAGGCGTCAGATTTAAGGCATATTGATGGTAAATATTTATTTCGACTTCCCGCGACTATATACGCTGTGTAATAATATTTTTCCATCAACAGGTCGAATTCACCCGAACCCTGATGAGCCGAAAGATTTTCTTTCTCATCATCTTTTCTGGGAGCGTACGGGATTCAAAGGTACGTGTGATGAATCCAATGATTGCTTTGATAGCACAAAAAATAACTTTTCTTACGTACTTTGTAGACCCATACACTGCTCAGGAACAGCAAGAATTTTCTAAATGTGATCATGAATGCCCAGATGAAAAACACAAAAAATCATCCGGTCCTTCAAGTGCCACACCTTCAAAGTCTTATTGCGAATTAAAACTTTTCCATGCATCATTAGATCCTTCTTTACTACCTCCCAATGGTTGTGGATATGTTTCATTGGATGGACACCAATTCAATTGCGAAAACCCTGCTACAAGAGAAGCTGCATTTCACATCATTTTTGTCTTGGATCGATCTGGATCAATGTTCGACACCGACAAAAGACCTCTGCAGAATACTCCAATTTATAACAATTTGGTCCTTACACATAATAATCGACTCGGCGCAGTATATAACGCGGTATGATCTTAATCCATTTGCTATACAGTATATATTGTATTAGCGTTTTCTAAATTGTCAAGTTATTATGTTTCAGGTCTACTCTTTTTTGGACACTCGAATTTCATCATTCCGCTCAAGTGCACATAACTCTGCAGCAACTCCACGGGATTCTGTATCATTAATACTATTTGACCACGAAGCTTCTCTTGAGATTGAAAATTTACCTTTGGATGATCCTGACCAATTTTTGAATGTAATGCTTAAGTATTCGGCCAGAGGAGGCACAAACTTTGACCTAGCCATTCAAAAGGCGGGATTTGTCATTGACCGCCATTTTGATCCAACAAAGTACGCAACTAAGTTATGACCTTTGATCAACTAATTTTCGTAGTTAGATTTCAACGTGTTTCTCTAATCTTATTAGATGCCCTGTCATAATCTTCTGTTCTGACGGGGAATGTGGGATTCCGGAACATCGACTACGGCAAATATGCTTAAAAAATCAGCAGAGAGGGTAGATATTCCTAAAGTTACGATTTTGTTTATCAAGACGCTTGCAAATTAATGATTTAAACCTTTTCACGTAGGTTGCCAATTTATCTTTATACGGTTCTTTTCAGTAGTACATTATATAGTCCATCACTGGAAAAAATGGCTGAAATTGCAAAATCCTACCATCCGAAATCCTCGACATCGGGTGCGTTAAAATGTCAGTTTACCCGGGCTATTGATGAAGTTAGCTTGATCAATCATTTTACCGGAGTTGCCGAAAGCTTAAGAGAGCACAAACCGGCTTTACTTAAGAAAAATTCTATTTAGTTTGTTAAATTTAGATGGTTTTTTTCTTTGGTTAGGAATTTTCTCTGTCGAGATGCCTCACACTTTACAATTAGTTAAAATTTTCTTGCTTCTATTCTGCATGATCTATGTAGGCTCATATCTAGTAAATGCTTTGTATCAACGATGAGGAAATTTATTATGCACTGGATTTTAAAAAATTTTTAGTTTCAAGTTCTTGTCCGGAAATAAAAAATTCTACAACGCCGTACATTGAAATCGCAAGACGAAATGTTATATTATATATTCTGTTTTGGAAACAATTGTGAAGTACGCTCATTTTCTTGTATAAATCAAACAAATAATCGGATGACATGGTAGAACTTATTTTAAATTATTACATTCATAAAAGAATTAATTGTAATATTATCCAAATCCTTGTTGGTAGAGTAGCGATTGCCGTACGAACAGGGGTCAATGCATGTTTACAGGTGTGCTAGTCATAAGGAAAGACAAATATTCTCTTGACAGTAATTTATCTTTTTAGAGGTGGGTTTTTTCTTATTTGTGGGTCTCAACTAAAAAATTATTTGTTATCACAGAAGCTATAAATAATGAAAATAATAAAATAACAGTTTGAGAATCAATTTCCTTTTAGATAATCTTAATTTTATTTTATTTTCTTTTTTTTAGTAAAAGAGTAATTAATGCCTGAGGTAAAATCGTATATCATACATTTAAATTATTTGTACAGTAGGTATCAAAAGTAACACTTATTTTTTATCAAATCATAATTTATGCACATGTATTTTTATTTTATTTTTGTTATTTATTTGTATTTTTAATTTTTTTTTGAACTAATATTTTGTAGAGCCTCCTTTTGTATCCAATAATGTTTGGATTCTATATGGCATTTAATTAGTAACTATTCTCAAAAAGATGTATCAAATTTCAACCATGTCTTACTTAGAACTATTTTAAGCTTATTTATAGTTTGTAAAAAATCTTTTTATCTTTGAATTTTATCCTTTAATATTCTTCAAACATTTTCAATTAGATTAAAATCCTAAGAATTTGTTTTTTTTCAAACTATTTTATAATAATTTTTGTGATATGAATCAGGATATTATTTTGTTGAAACATTATATTTCAACTAATTAATAAATATATTACATTAAGAAATAATATAAACTTATCTTCAAGAATTTTTAAATATATTTTTGCTTTGATTTTTTTTTCCTATATTCCTTACAAAATACTAATGGATTTTAATAAATACCTATTACTTTTAAAACTTAGAGCTATGTATTCACTATTGTATCTTTCTTTTATATAACATTATATTTTTATTTGATATAACTGTTTTCTAATTTTTATACTTAATTCATTAGTAAAGATAACATATTATCAATTATATATTATTTTTTATAATAATTCATATATGCAGTTATATTAACTTTTGACAAAAACAACTTTTTTGCTATTATATAAAAATAAATTTCAATATTATATAATTCTCTAGCTACAATTGTTATTTTATAATTAAGCATCAAATTACTGATTATGTTATATAAAATTTTATATTATTCTATAATAGTTTCTTGAAAATTTGTTTTTTTTTTCGTTTATTAAGAGTTTGAGTTTTTTTTAATTATAATAAGTTATTTATTTTTCTTATACTTTTATGTTTATCAGAAAACTGGCATAATGTTATAAAATCATATTTTATTTTGAATTAAACTTGTTTAACACTTATTTTTTTAATAAAAAAGTAAATAAAATAAAAATAAAATTTTAAAATATCAAAAAAAAAGATAAATACAATATATAAATTTATATATAAAATAATATCTATAAATTAGATATTATTTTGGATAACTAATATATATACTAATATTATATAAATTAACCATAATTAATTTATCTGTATAATCAACTATATAAATTTTTATACTAGAAATAAAATTCATATATTAAGTAGATTTATATAAAAGATAAAAGTTTTATTATTAGTTTAAATTACTTAATCTATTTATTTAATTATATTAAGAATATCTATTTTATAAAAATTTGTAAAATAATTATATATTTTAAACTATTACAAAAATACTATATTTAAGTAATTTAAAATTAAAAAACTTTTTAAATTTTATGTTAATTCTTAACAAACTTGTTTATTATATCTTGAATTTATCTTATATAATTATTAAATAGAAAAAACCTTAATAAGAATATTATATATAATTTCTAATAAATATTTTAAAAGTATGATTTTTTAATTAGTTATTTTTATTAAATCTGAAAGCTATAATAATCAAATAAAATATAATTTCGGAATTTTAAGTAAACATTTTAAAATTTTAATTAACTTAAATTATCAAATATTAATTAATATACTAAATTTATTAATAAGTTTTTTAATTATTTTATATATTAATATCCATATTATCTTTTTGGAAATAACTTATATTATATTGTTATGGTGAAATACGACGAGTTTGTCACTTCTGTTCTATCTACGCCATACTACGTTGGGGAATGGTTTCTCCTCAAAAGAGACGTGAATATTTGGCTCGAGTTTAACAATGACGCAGGTTGATCTATCGATCGTGCGTCATAACTGCCAACCTCCTGCGTGGTTACTCCTTTGTTTAGTGACACTCTCAAGATAGATAGCCTTTTTAGTGCGCAGTGCCTATCCTCCTTGATT
>CAJVPV010001063.1:0-17549 GCA_910591835.1 Acaulospora morrowiae
CGTGCTCGAGATTTCATCTTGTACAGAAGAAGAGAAGGGGAAAGGGAAGAAAATTTCCAAAAAAGGAAGTTTTCTGATGAAGTAGGGGTAAGTGGGAAAGAGTTTTTTTAATAGAATTTTAAATTCTTTTTGAACATGTGCTTGAAATTAATTTTTAATTTTTTTTAAAAAACATATTTTATATAATATCTTTTTAATATTGATCAAAACCCAATAAAATATTTATCATTAGAAAGCTTATAATCTAAGGAATTCAATTGTAATAAAATTACAAAACTTTAATTATTAGTTATTAAAATATTATAATTTAAATATTAATATTTTTTTAAATTTTTGTAGATTAATATTTTTATCAATGTTAATTCAAATTGAATAAAAATATTAAAATTTTATAGTCAACATCTTCAATTATTAATATTTAAAATTTTCTTAATTTTAATATTTGGTTATTAAGATAATTTGATTTGAAATTTAAAATTAATTTTAAGCACATGTATAATAATTTAAGGTAAAATCTAAAGTATAGATAATAGCTATATATTGTTAGGAGTTTGTAATAGCAAGTCTGTCACTATGTCACAATCACCAATCATGTAACATTGAAAAAGGTGTGTGTGAGGTAAGTAAAAGTGTTAGATGGTAATTTGAGTTTTATGGTAAAAAGGATGATCTTTTATTGTTGCTTTGTCTCTTGTATATTTCTCTCTTTATATACATGTTATAAAATCTCAAAAATCTTCAAAATCCCTAAAATCCCTAAAACCTCAAAAATCCCTCAAGCCCCAATTAAATTCTAATTAGGTGAGAATGACATACAGTATATTGAATTTATCTAATTATTTTACCCCTCTTACAATATGGTCTTGGGTTTTACTATTTTCTTTCATGCAAGTTTTACCTTTTATTATTATTGATTTATTATTATTTTATATTATTTTTAATTAAAATATTTATTTATTTTTTAAAAAATAAAATAATTATTATTATTATATTAACTTGTTTTAAGATTTATATAATCAGTTATATATTATATAATTTTAAATTTTAAATTATAGGATAATAAATTTATATTCAGAAAATTTTTGTTTCACCTTCAAAAATAATTACCCAATTATATTTGAATGTTATAAATTTTGTTTGTTTTGCTATATACAGATTAATTATAAGTTATCTTTGCTTAGCTTAGATATTTACAAAATATACATTGTACTAGGAAATTATATATATTTACGTTTACATTATATTATACTGTATATTTAAAACTATAGAATTAACATGTACTTACCGAAATAAAAATAATTAGCTCGATTATAAATGATCTTGTTTGAATATATAAGAATAAAAATGGATTGGTTTTGTTTAAATAGCTATAACTCAAGCTGAGTATCACTATTGCGTGGCTCTAGGTATATGTGCAACAAATTCTTTAAAGTATAAAATCAGTGCAACCTGAAAAAAAAAAGTGAAACGTGATCTATTCTTTAGGGAAAAGGATAGTGTTAAGCTAATCATGTCATGTGTGTATAAAACCAAGTTTTTACTTAAATATATTAAAATAAATTAGCATAATGTAGATAGGAAGTTGATTATAAAATGTAATTTCTATGTTAATCAAGTTTATATGGTACAGTATATAGAATGAACCATAATAATTTTATTTTAACAGTGATAATATGTAATTAGACCCGGTTCTAGGACGTATAACTAGCCCTAGTCGAGTAACACCTGATTTTATAAAATATGATGTAAAACCGCAACAAATCAAACTGCAGACAAGAATAATAATGTCGAGAATAATAAACTCATAGAAACAAAAACCTCTACTCTGTGAATTTAATTTATTTCAAGGTTTCCAGGCAACTTAATTAAATATTTCTTTTTTTAATTTTCCTTGAAATTTATGATTGAATTTATTAAAGGTGTAATTATATCGAGTTCTTAATTTTCATAAGACTAAATTTTTTTAAAACGGTTTTAAAATAAGCACTCAACGCTTAAAACTGTTTCCCTCTCCCTCATATTCGCATGTTCTAATTATTAAATTGACATCGATGGTTTATATTTTGCTAAATACATAATAATTTTATAATAGTTATAGGCCCAAATAAAAATGCCAAAAATAAATATTGATTCAAAATCGATTGGATTTTTCTCAAGTAACTTGATAAATTACATTCTGCTAACTGACTGACGGTACAAATCTATTTTCACTGCACATCTCAAAAGAATTCATAATCAATTCATAATCCGTTATTAAATTGTTGACTAGGCAATATTTTTTGTCCACAGATATTAATCACATGTATCTATTTAAATATTGATTGTCTGAAAATTCAATTCACATTATAAATTCTTATTTGACGTTGGCTTCTACTGTATTTCCAAGTAACAATATTCCATCTAATTGATTTTATAATATATTTAAATTTCAACAGTAGGTAAATGCATGTATATATATCAACACTACATATTTTTAATAACGCATATAAATAGAAATCACTTGATTTTATTGATTAATATAATATTTATATGAGTATACGTTGCTCCCAAAGAAAATAGAAATAGTTGTTGATTCACGAATATGATAGCGCGTGGAAATAGCGAATATAAGTTTTCAGCAATCTTAAAACATATAGATAAATACGGTAGGTTATAAAAATCGATTCGCAAGTGTTACTTTTAATTATATAATTAAACTTACCATGAAAGTCTGATTTAATAAAATAAGTTAGTCATAAAATAAATTGGAGGTACTTTTTTGAGTCTATACTTACGTGCTAATATTTATAATAATAATAATAAAATATGTTAATATACGTCAATTAATTAAACCACATGAATTTAAAAATAATGATAATGTAATACTCACAGCCTAATAGTTTGATCACGTAAAAAATCGATTAGAGTGATAATTAATGAAAAAATTGATTTGAAAGTTTGGCATAAAAATTGTAACATATAATAACCATCACATCCTTCTAATAGTCAACAAATTATAAAATCGATTAAAATCAATAAAAAAACAAATACAGGGCGTGATATTTATAAAATAATATTTAAAATAGTTTTAGATACTTTAAAAATACAAACATGATAAATATATACTTACGTACAAATTTACTCTCTAATAGTTAATAAAATAAACATATAATAATTGATTAGAATAAAGTCCATATAAAATTTTTTGGAGTAAACGCTGAAAAGAAAACTTGCCTCCTAATAGTTAAACAGAACGAAAGAGTATAAGTAAAATTATAAAGGAACGGTAACTAGAAGAAAAAAGTTAATCAACATTTACTTTTGTCCATGCTTGACATTTCTAGGTCTCTTAAGGCTAAAAACAAGTAATTGTACTTTAATAAATACGAAATATCAATTTTATGAAATCAATTAAAATTTACTTTTATCAAAGGGAATTGCGATTGTCAAGGAAGATAAAATAGCAGAAGCCAACGATAAGATCGATAAGAGTTTGAAGTTCATTTTGGACACAGTTCTTAGAATTTAGTTCTATTAAAAAAATCGAGTTAATAGAATTTCATCTTTTAATAAAATTAAATTATGATTTAAAAAGAATTACATAAAAGAATATTATCTCCTAGATGTCTTTGAATAATCTCGAAATAATATGGACTTACTTCGTTCACGATTGTGTGTTGTATTTATAGAACTTTGGATAAACACGATTTTGACCAGCTATAACTAAAATGATTAGAAAAACACCTTTGCATGCAGATAACTATTAAAACAAATTCTATATGAATGTACAAAAAAGAAATCTTGTCTCGTAAAAAGTTATCATGACACTATATTAAAATAAAATCCGGTTTTCAATGAATATAATATGTAAGTGTGAGAATTTTTTTCGTACAGAGATTAGCTGTGTTCCGAAAATTTAGAGTAAATTAATTCCTAAAATCAAATATTATATGAATGTGCAAAAAAAGATAATTTTGTCTCATGCAAGAATCAATCATACTACAGTTAAAGCAACTCCTGTTTTCCAATGAAGATATTGTGCAAACAGAAGAATTTGTCTCGAATGGAAAATTAGTCACACTTCAAAGAAAAAACCTGTTTTTTTAATGACAAATAACTCTAAATATCTAAATTGAGTGCTATATGAGTACAAGATGGCAAAAATTAAATTTAGCTGTTACTAATCAATGATTATTAAAGTCTCCAAAATTCGATGAAATTGGTTTCAATCGATTTTGCCACTACTATATCGTGGTAAATAATGAGACCATTGGCAGTTTAATTTCCAAAGGCTTATGCATTAGTATCATGCATATCAATAAGAATATGTCATTGTACTGTATCAGCAATAGTAAACAAATGCTGTATCAATGAGCTAATTTCTCGATTTACATGTGATTTCATTGTACAGTACGGTAGTTGTTACTTTATTCGACTAATTTACTACGTACATGATACTAGTCTAATTTAGCAACAAATTTTCATTATACAGTGCTGCACTGTACAGATTTCAGTACTGTATTTTTTATTATAAAGATTTTAAAAATAATTTTCAAAAAAGTTATTGGGTTTTGTTTAAACGAACTAATAGAGCTCTTTGGATTTTTTCTTAAAGAGTAAAATAAAAACACCCAAGAACCGGTTGTTCTCAAGAGAAAATAACAAGATCAGTGCTGTGCGCCGTTAGATGCCTAATTCCAAACTCATTATTATTTAATCTAGATTTTTTTCTTATAACATTTTTCTCTACATTATATAAATAGTTTTAGTGCTTCTAGTTTCATAATTCTGAATAAAGATAATTCTTCAATTATATTTAAAACTTCTTTCGGTACAACTATTAATTTCTCTCTGGAACTACGTCTTTCTTTTATTGTTTTGTATAGAATTTTAAAGCGTAACATACTACCAAATAAAAGGATAAATATAATTATATTATAAATTTCTGAAAAAAATGATAATGTAACGTGCTTACTGCTTATTACTAAAAAACAAACAATCCAAGTATTGTATTACGATAAAAAAGAATCGTTTCTGATTTGCTAGATTAATTAAATAAAACAAAACACAACAAAAATTTCCTGTTGGTATTTCTTATCATTGATACTATGGAAAGTTCTTTTTACGTTTTGATGACACGTCTGATTATTAAAGCTAAGATAAAGTATCAACTAAGATTTAAAACTGCAACAGCCATTAGCTATTACAATAATAATATAGGTATTAAAATATTGTGCCAATGATTTCTCTTTGACATAATCTTCATTGAAAAATCAGTTTCGTCTTAACATGATGTACTACTGATTTTTTTTGTATGAAACAATTCGCTTTTGTACGTTCATATAATATTTAATTTTAGAAACTTTCTCATTGAAAGATGTTTATTTAAAAATATTTTCCACAATTAATCTTTGCATAAGACTTTTGTTTTTCTGATTGTCTCATTAAAAAACTGGTTTTTGTTTAATAGGGAGCCACAACTAATTTTACGTACGAAATACAGTACAGCTCATTTACTTTTTTACTCATTTATATACATTTGTTTTGGAAATTATCTGCAGATGAGATGTCATGCTTTAAATATAGTTCCGGCTAAACTGTACGAGAAAATATCAACATTGTAACACCGTTCAAAGGTTTGTAAATACAACACAGAATAATGATCAAAATGCAAATCTAATAATTCATTTCAAAATTCTGCAAAGATAACTAAGAATATAAAATTATTCCTTGTGTAATTTCTTTTGACTGTAGTTGAATATTATTAAAATATTTTTTTGAATTCAAATTAATTCTTAATTTTTTTTAGAAATAAATTCGACAAACGACCTTTAAAATGAACTTCAAACTATTGATCCTAGTGTTAGCGTCCGTGATTCTGTTTTCCTTGATAGTCGCAAGTCCCGTTGATAAAGGTAAATTTAAATTACCCCATTAAAAAATTTCCATTTTGCATTTTGATTAAATATAATTTCTTGTTATTAGGTTTGAGAAAGAGAGACCACGTGATAATATAAAATAAAAGACAATATTATAAAGCAATGTACATATGGAAAACAGGATTTTAAGGCTAATCTAGCTGATTATTGTAACATTACACCGAAAGATTTATTTAAATGTTAATAAAATCAATTAATTATCATTTTTTTTAAAAAAAATCTTTTACTTATAAAACAATGAACAAATTAACTCTTAAGTTATAATCACAAAACATTTATTAAAATTTTTTAAAACCATTAATATCAATATAAAACTCGTTTTTGTCTACAGCAAATAACATTCTCTGGATTCGAAAATTGTTTAAATAATAAATGTAAATAATTATGAATTTAAACATCATCGGGATTTTACTTTTATATTGAATATTTGTTAACCACAAAAATGACATGTATTTAAAAAAAAATGTGTATCATAAATTTGATTGAAAATATGAAAAGTATATAAATTTAGTACAATGATTATTGATGCAATATTAAAATTTAAACATAGTTATAATATTATTGAAATCATTTCTTTTTTAATGTTAATCAAACACCAATAAATAATTTTCATTGGTCATATTTTGATTTAAAACCAATGTTTGATCGTAAAATATAATTAATAGCTTATTACTTTATTAATTACTGATTATTTTCTTTATATAAATTAGAATTAATACAAATAAATAACCAATGCTTAGCATACAAAGGCATTAACATTATAATTATAGTTGCCTCTAAATAAATAAATATTTTAACAAAATTTTATTACTTGAAATTTATAAATAGCAATATATTTGCTATATTGCATTATAATTTAAATATAAGATCAAAAAAAAAGAATTTGGGGTTTAAAAAATATTTTGATTTTAATTTGAAAATATTGGATATATAAATTTTATCAATTAAATATTTAATATAAATTGAAAATTATTGCCTGAATAAATCAAAGTTTATCCATGTTTTTATTAAAAGCAGTTGAAAACTTAATATTTTAAATAAAATTCTGTTAGTCATTGTTTTTATTTTTTACAATATTATTTAAATTATCGTTTAAATTATATGATCTAGATCTTGTAATTAATGTTTAGCTTTAAAAATTATAAAAAAAATATTTAAAACTGCATGCTAACAAAATATTATTAATTAAATATATATTATATTATATTATATTATATTATTAATATAAAAATTATAATGTTTTATCTATTGTTAATAATGATAATAGTAAGTAAAAAGGTGATTGATTAATTGTTATAATATTAAAACAGTTTAATGTAACAATACTATATTATAAAACCTGCGTAGGGTATAGTTTACATACTTTTACAATCTGGTATTTGTTATGTTGTTATATTGTTTTGATTTTGATAAAATTTTATATGTAATAGGTTTTTTGTATTGTATAATCTTTTGATAAAGATACGTTGATTGTAATTTTGTGATAAAATTTGTAAGCAAGAATATAGAAAAAAAATAAAGCGTCGCCTTACTACGTATTTTATTAAGCCACAGTATTATAAAACTTGTATTTCTAAATTAACAAATTATATTAAATGAGGCCCATTAATTAATTCCTGCAATCGGTTATTCGGTACGCCTGATAATCAATCATTTATATACTGTAGCCCCTAGAGAAAATTTTTGTTAGTGATCATGTCCTGATATGATAAACAAGAATGTTTTGGCACAAACGGTTGCCAAACCAAACCAAAATCTCGTAAACGTGTAAAATAAGTACACTTACAGTATACTGTACGTATTTTGGTGTTGCATGAATTATAAGATGCAGAAATGATCGCTAAGTTTGGAAGCTATCATAATTAATGGTCGGACTACATGTGATACAACAGATTACAGTACTGTAATAAACTACGGTACAATTGAAATTGTATAATAATTAAATACTCTAACATGACTACGGATCAGGGTTTCTTACACAAACAGAATTAGAATTTAAAATGGACACATTTAAGAATCCGAAATTTTTGAATAAGTTTGTAAAAAATTTTGAGCATAGCTCATTTATAAATGTCGAACCTACTTCAACAGCGATTAACGTTAAGAAAGCTTACTTAAAAGAACTTGGTGAAAATGTCGCTCTTAAGTATTTAAGAGATGATAAGTATAAGAATGCCGAAGAATATTATGAGAATTTTGCCAGAGAGGTATTATATCGAATAACGCGATGTAAAATATGTCAATGCATCAATTTAATAATTATCTTACCCAATTAGGTACAATGCTTGAACAAATTAAAATTTGTTAATAGCGATTATATAGTCAAGTTTAAGGGTATTGGCAAAGGTATATTTATTATTTATTATACTGTATATACTATTTATTGCCATATTATCGGTGTTTATTTTATTAAAAATTGCTGTTTTTTATTATTAGATCCTTCCGTAGAAATATACTTCATGGTATTTCAATATGCTCGCGACGAGGATCTTTGTACACATTTACAGCTTAATTTCAAAAAACTAAAATGGTCTACTAAAATAAAGATGGCAAAAGACATCGCGAATGGCGTGCGTTATATTCACAAAACAAACATTATACATGGAAATTTAGTAAGTAAATTCAAATAATAAGATGATTAAGTTTGATGATTAACATTATTTATATTTTAATAGAATTCAAGAAATATACTATTTCACAATAATAAATTATTGATTAGTGGATTTGGTTTTTCTGAATCCCTCGAAGAGCCTAGCGAATTTACTATAAAATATCCCGAAAATTTTAATAACGAAACAATAGTTTATGTTGATCCAAGATTTCTTGAGTCGCCATTTGATTATAAAAAAGATAGATCTTTTGATATTTATAGTCTTGGAGTATTGCTTTGGGAGATATCCAGCGGTATTTCCCCCTTTGAAAGGTTCGGATATGACGAATCCACTTTAAAATCAAAACTTATTTCTGGAATTCGGGAAGACCCTGTTAATGGAACTCCTGTAGATTATAAAGAGCTTTACTGTAAAGCATGGCATGGAGCACCTGGAAAGCGACCATCAATTGACGACGTTCGTTTATATCTTGAAAACATTGAATTTGATCAAGTATATCAAATCTCAAATTATACCTCGAAAGTCTACCAGCGTCAGGATTACAGTTCGCTTCTGCAAAATACCGCCAGTTTAACAGTTATTAAAGGATCACCGACGAATTGTCATTTTTTTCTTGATGAATATGAAACATTAATAGGAAGAGGTTCTAGGAATCATATTATTATTAAAGATCAAGAGGTTTCTAAACAAAATGGAAAAATTATAAATGATCAAGGAAAATTTTCGATCACTAATTTAGATTTACTGTCTGAAATCTACATAAATAACAATAAACTCAAATTTAATGAGACCAATATTTTAGAGAAAGGAGATTCAATCAGAATGGGGAAATGCGAATTCCAATATCTTTCTTCTGGCGAATTTGAGAACCGTCTTGATCCTAAAACGAAGATATATAATGCTAATTATTTGGAAGAAGTATTAGAGGAAGAATTTAAAAGCATCGATAAATATGGAACCAAACTAAGCTTGTTATTTTTTGACATAGATAATTTTAGAAAAATCAATAGTGACGTTGGACATGAAGCGGGAGATTATATTTTAAATGAGCTGTCTTTTTTAATTAGAACCCAACATGTTCGTCCTGAAGATATTTTTGCACGATTTGGTGGAGATGAATTTAATATTCTTCTTAGAAATGCTAATGCCGAATCGGCCTATAAGATTGCAGAAGAAATTCGTGCTTTAATTGAGGAGCATAAGTTTATTTATGAGGAAACAGAATTGAATATTACGGTTAGTATCGGGGTTGTAGAGGTAGACCCTTCAGTAAAATCTCTCAAAGAGTTACGCACAATGGTTGATGAAGCTCTACATGAGGCTAAAGAAAGAGGTCGAAATCAAGTGATTGTACGGAAAAAAGAAACAAGCCTAACAGGTATTTTATATATAATATAATTTGATTTTATTCGCGTTTTTTAAATAATATTTTTTAATAAATATTTGCTCATTTTTAATGAATGTATCATAAATTATCAACAATAGAATCTCGGATATATTTATATATTAAAGATTTAAATTCGAATTTACGTGACTTGAAAATCATAGTAGAAAATCTTAAAATCAAAATTTCTTCGGAGACATTGATCATGGCTTTGGAGAAACTATCGGAGACTTCATCCTTTGAAAAAATTTATGACGAGAATACAAGCTTTCGGTTGGAATTACATCTTAGGACTTATGCTGCGGTTCTGGACAGAATATATTACGCCAAAATTGGGTTTAGAAAACATTTTTTGGATAAATTGTATAACGGCTTGGTTGAATTCGTGGAAATACATTACGATATTACAAGTAATTTAGATAATTATTGCATAATGTTATACAATTATAACATTAATTTTCTTCTTATTCATATAAGAGACACTTTATTCAATATGAGGAATGAAAAATGCCCTTCTTCAAAATTCTTTAGATTTGCCCAACAGTTCCTTGGAAAAATTATGTCTAAGAGTGTTGACTCTATTTCGAATGTCGAAGAGCAATCTACTTTCTCATATCCTATTTCCAATTGGTATGTTAATTGGCGTAAGTTATTGACAGTTAAGAATACAATATTAACATTAAAAGAGGATGAGGACTATCAGATATTATGTGAAAACGGAGAGATAATGCTTTTGGAAATTACTTGGCAACACGTGTTTGACGAACTTGTCAAGCCATCTAAAAATAATTACAAAATTCTGAATAACAAGCTAGAGTTTGCCAATATAATTAACGGGAACGATCCTATTTCTTTACCAAATTTACTTCTATTTGCAGTGCTTGATTTAACGCAAGATATCAGCAACAAGTCTACAAAAGATAATATTTTGGCTTTATGTTATTATATTAGTCTGGAATCCTTACAAAATTCTAATGATAACTTTATAAAATATAAGGCTTTGGAGTTGCTATTAGGGTTATCATATAAAAAGCCAGAACAGTTTGAAGAAATAATTAAAGCAGAAATGGATTACTATAAAAGCCTATCAAATATTCAAGCTAGTCACTTCGACATGATAACAAACAAAGTTAAATATGAAGTCGGAGTTGGCAGTAGTTTTAATAATATTTTAGCAAAACCGGCTAGATCAAAAAAAGGAAAGGAAAAAATGGTGCCAGTTCTAAATACATCGAAAGGAGATTCTAAATTATTGGATATTATTGCCGAAAATTTTACTTGTCCGATAACGAAAGAAATCACAGAAGATTTTTATGTTTTGGGGTGTGGCCATTCTATTAGTAAATTTGCAGTCAACGAATGGAAATCCATGTTGCAAATAGAAGACAGGGAATTTGAGTGCCCGATATGTCGAGCTTTAATAAAACAAGAGTCAATATTTAGCTTTCCTCAGAATGCTACTCTTAAAGGTCTTTATAAACGACTGAAGGAAGCTGGATATTTAGACATTTCGCGTGAATTCAATCATGTACCATCGAATTCCAAGTGCGAATTTAAAGACGAGACTTTTCTAAAATTAAATAAGTTACATTCTTTTGGAATGCCAGGATTGAATACGCCTACAAAAAATTTATTTAGTAAAATATTCCCAGAAACTTTAGATTTTGCATATCGCAAAGCGGTCGAAGCGGATAAACAAGAAAATTATTTTGAAGCAATAATGTGGTATACTCGTGCATTGGAGAATCATCAAGATAGTTATTCTATTAGATGCAAAAGAGCTAATAACTCTGAAAGGCTTAAGTTATATTCAAAGGCACTTGAAGATTATTCAAACGCAATAAAATTGAAACCGGAAGAGTCACTAGCTTACATAAAGCGAAGTCAAATTTATCATCATTTAGGGAATTTTCAGAAAGCGCTAGAAGATATTAAAAATGCATTAAAAATTGAACCTCAAAATAGACAGGCTTTATTAATCTGCGGAAGGATTTACTTTTCACTTCAAAAATATGAGGATTCGTTGAATTGTTATGTGCAAGCGGAACAAAAAGATCAATACGAAGAAGATATATTATTAGGTTTGGCGAAGGTCTATTATGAATTAAATTCCTTAGAATTATCATCTATTTATTGGGAAGTATTGATAACAATAAACCCAACAAAATTAAAACTATTGTCAGATTATAAAAAAATAAGTAATTTAAATATTAGTAAATGTAAATTAGGAGAATTAAAAGCAAATTCTCTGGCTGAGGTTCTATGCAAAAATACCACCCTGACGATATTAGATATAAGTATTAATAAAATAGGAGAATTAGCAGGAAAACAACTGGCTGAGGCTCTATGCAAGAATACCACCTTGACTGAGCTAAACATAAGTCGGAACAATATAGGAGAATCGGCAGGAAAGGCACTGGCTGAGGCTCTTTGCAAGAATGCCACCCTGATAAAATTAAATTTAAGACGTAATGAAATAGGAGAATATGCAGGAAAAGCACTGGCTGAGGCTCTATGCAAGAATACAACTCTGACCGAATTAAATATGAGCTGGAATTGTATGGGAGAATCGGCAGGAAAAGCACTGGCTGAGGCTCTATGTAAGAATACCACCCTGACTGATCTAAACATAAGTCGGAATAAAATAGGAGAATTGGCAGGAAAAGCACTGGCTGAGGCTCTATGTAAGAATAAAACCCTGACTAATTTGTATTTGTATTATAACGGTTTAGGAGAATTGGCAGGAAAAGCACTGGCAAAGGCTCTATGCAAGAATACCACCCTGATTAACTTGAACGTGTATTATAACAAAATAGGAGAATCGGCAGGAAAATCATTGGCCGAAGCTCTATGCAATAATACTACCCTAATTATATTAAATATAGGTTTCAATAATATAGGTGAATCGGCAGGAAATGCACTGGCCGATGCTCTATGCAAAAATACCACCCTAAAGATATTGCATATAGGTAGCAATAATATAGGTGAATCGGCAGGAAATGCACTGGCTGAGGCTCTGCGCAAGAATACCACTCTGACTAATTTGAATTTGTGTAATAACAAAATAGGAAAATCAGCAGGAAATGCATTGACTGAGGCTATAAGGACTCGACGAAATTATATTAAATTATACATTTAAAAGATAACATAAATTTTATTTTTATTTAAATTTTTATTTTCCTTCATATCTCATAAAATTTCAGAAATCTCTAGAGCCTCAATTATTAAAATCTAGCCACCGGCGTCGGGCATGTGATTTTCGACCACACCGACCCGATCTTTTTGCACAATCATAAACGCCAAATTTCGTGTTAATTATAATGGTAGAATTTCCCTTATTTATTATATTAATTAATTATAACAATAGCGGCAAACACTCAATCGCTTTTATTTTTAACTTAAATGTAATTAAAGAAAACTAGTTATCTCATTTAGTTAAAAATTGAAACTATTTGTGCTTATAAACCTTTTTCAATAAATTACAGTATTAAAGAGAGGAATATATCAATTAAAATAATTAGTAAACTAATAAAATCAAATTAACAACCAATATTAATGCAGATTTTAAAAATCTATCAAATAATAAGCTGCCTTGGGCTTAAGTAATATGTGGGTCAATTGAACTTCTCTAGTTGTGATACTCTGCTTCTTAGGCTTAAGTCATATAAGGATTTGGTCCTAAATTATAAAACAAATAAAACATACTAAAACTTTCATACAATATTTAATATTTACATTTACAAACAAAACAAATTCAATTGCAAACAACTATTCAACAAGAATACCCTACTGGAAAGAAAAAAATTGTTGAAAAAATACCCTTCTTTACTCTCTCTCAAGATTTGGAATTCTAGAAGAGTTCACCAGTGAATGCATTTTTCAAGCTCCATAAGAACCTTGGTTTCATTATAAGTGAACTTCTTTGCTTGAAGGTGGATGAATAAGCTAGTATTCTGGTTTGTAGATATGGACATATAATCTTCTCTATCAATCTAATATCTGCAGAAGTTCTTTCAAATATGTGAACAAATTTTTGGAAATTTGAGAAAATTTGTCTACTTTAGTTTGATTCTGAAATTTTTATTACATTAGAATCTTCAATTAATAATTGGTTGAGATTTTGAATTGGCTGATTAACATGTAGTAAAAAGATAAATGTGACATGTACTTCTTATATGATTTTGTTACATAATATAACAATAATGATGTAATTAAAGAAAGCAAAAAAGCAAGGTATAATAATATCTTTTTGAATAGAAATGGTTTGATAACTTTTCTTTCTTCTCTTGTTCTGATTTCTTTTATCTTCAAGATCAAGAAATCTCATTCCAATATGATAAAAAGTTTTTTTGTTATGAATTATTCTAAGAAGGTATTAAGAAATAAAACAAGACTTGTCTTAAGCAATAATTTCCAATAGATATAAGTCTTGTTTCAAATAATTAGAAGTCTTGCTATAAGTACTGTTGACGTTAAAATGGCAAGTCTGTCGCTTGGGGCAGATCAAACTCACGTAATGTCGAGGGTAGGTTGTTCTTCTTTCCTCTACTCGAGGCATGGATTTGACTTAGCCAATCTTGAACCTATAATTAACCTTCTTCTTTCCTTTGTCACCTTTCATCGATTGTTTGAGTCACTATTTCTTTTAGTGACTACCAGAACGATTCTCTTATGGCGACATTACTCTAGAAGGGGGGTTAATTGCCAACTTCCTTTTTAGGCACATCTATCACACCACTACTTATAGTAACTATAATTAACACTCACACAACCGTTTTGCGCTTCTACAATAATAGTAATTACATTTATTACTTTTTTGTGTTAAGTTTCTGTTGTGTTAAGTCCCTCTTGTGTTAAGTCTCTCTCTTGTTAAGTCTCTCTTGTATTAAGTCCCTCTTGTATTAAGTCCCTCGTGTTCTTTTTTATCCTTGCTCTCTTATTTATATCACTATAACTATCTGCTATAGGACTATAACTTTATAACTCATAAACTATCAGGCTATAAAATAAACTATCTAAACTTTTCATTACATCATGTGTTTATTTCTAAAGCATTTCTGTTACTTCAATTAGGCGCATTACACAAACGTCATGTCACCAGGTCTTATTGAAACAATTTCCCTGCTAACAGTACTTTAAATATTTTTGGTTGACAATAAAACAGTGAAAATTAAATAGCCCGTCTAGCTACAGATAGTAGTAAAGAATCTATTCCAATAAACCAATTGATATTAGAAAGTTTTTATTTACTAAGACAAACTTTTCAAATATTTTCTTTTCTTTTTCTTTTTATTTTTTAAAAAATAAAAATTTTTTATCTCTTAATTGTAGTGGGATAACAGTTTAAATGTATATTGACTTTGATTTTTTAAAACTAATAATATAACTTTAATTTTGAAAAAGAGCAACTTTTATCATTTACTACAATCATATTCAGAAAATTAAAATAAATTTGAAAAGTTTAAGATAGTTAATATCACACAGTAATAGTTAAATAAACCTACTATTTTGTAGTAAAATAGTTAGTAAATAGCTAAATTATATAAACAATATAGTTATTTTGATATTAAGAATTTAAAAATTTAAAATAATTTGCTGATAGATATTTTATAAAGTAGAACTAGTTTACTATAATATAACATTATAGTAAATATTATATTATTGTTCTCTAAAAATTAGATTAATAAATATTAAAATTTGTAATTTGATTATAGACAAAAAAAAACCAAAATTTATATAAAAAGTCTAAATAAAAATAAAACTAAAAATATTTATAGAATTAAAATAATTTTCTAATATATAAAAAATTATATAATATTTGTATAGTTACTGTAAACAAATTAGCATTTAACTCATTGTATCAACACATAAGAGATATTGTTTCTTTTACAATATATATCGTCAGAGGATGAAAATAGTGACATGATGCCAGTTATATAACTAATCATTATGATAGTGCTGCAAAGGATCTATTCAAATCATAGTATTCAAGGTGATATAGAGAAAAATATAAGCAAAAGTAATGGAAAATGATTAAAGTAGTAGTAGAATCATGTATTAAAGAATTAGATAATGAAGAGAGAATTGTAAAAATGATTAGATAATATAAAATAATTGTGATTTAACATTATATAATTAGAAAGAATCATAAAAAGACATTAGATAATTAATAATATCTTTACTTTTCAGAAATGTAAAAATCATTTCAACTAAAATGTATAAAAAATAAAAATAAAAGTAAATAAAAAATATTGATTAATTTAATTATTTTTTTATTTAACCAAATTATACATGCTTCAAATTTTCACTAAGATCTCTTACCTTATCAATGATTACATAATACTCTGTCCAATTTAATGACAGACTTGTCAATTGACTATCACAATATTTTGTTATATATAAATCAAATAAAAAAATAATGTTTACATATTGTTGGCCTCTATGGCAAGTCTGTTGTTAATCTGAATCAAGAATTGTGCTACGTTAGGTGAATGGGTCTATGTCACTAATGATATCAAAGTTATATGTAGTAATAATTATCTTAATATTCCCTAAGTTTAATTAGTCTTTTCTTTTGATCTCTCCTGTCAAGCTATAGGGTGGCAGATTCTCTCTAGAATAATTAAATGACAAATAAGGTAAATTTATTAATTATTGTTGCACTGGTACAAGCAATTGGGTTTTGCAAAATCAGTATTTTATTAATTGATTCTGTTTTTTCTTTTACATTTGAATATTATTGTTATTTATATGACTTCAACACATCTCTAAATCTATTATCACATTATGCAAAAGTACTAAACTTTGACAAGCTTTGCATCCATAGACTATGCATAATGCATAATTGATACCCTATGCAGCACTGGGCTATATTTCACATGTCTCGTTATGCCTCCCTACTATAATTTTGATGTTAACATTATAAAAAAAACAAATAATATAATATATACTATATATTAAATATAATATAATATATAAAATATTATTTTTAAAGATAAATATATCATTTTTAAAATATTATTTATTTATTTAATTTAAATAATCAAAGATATATCGCATAAATAAACAGAATTTCTTATATATAGATACAAAAAGTTAAATGTTAACTTGTCTGATTAAAAAAATTATAGTAATATTGAATAAAAATATTAATAAATATTGATAGTAAATTAATAAAAGGTGTGTTTTATAATTTATTAATTAAAAAAGTTTGAATAAATCTTGAGAATTGAATATTAATTTGAATTATTATTCAAAATAAATATTTTTATTGTTAATTTATTTAATTTCAATAAATAAAGATTATTAACCATACTATAATATATAGTATAGTGCAAAAAAAACCAGAATCATATATTTACTTGTAATTCAATAACCAATTAATTAAATTATATAAACTTTATAAATAAGTTCTTTAATATCTTATCAATAAGTTTGTTATAAGTCATATATATAATTATAATAATAAATTTTTTTTATTTTACCTCTGGGTCTATAGCGCAGTGGTTAGTGCTCCAGAGGTCATATCACAAGATCAGAGTTCAATTCCTCCAAGAGGATTTTAAGGGGTTATTTCTCGAAAAGGAAAAGATCTCTATCCATTGGCTTAACCGTAAAATAACCGATGTTTCTAAA
>CAJVPV010001064.1:0-17544 GCA_910591835.1 Acaulospora morrowiae
AATACATAAATAAAAATACATATTATTAATACATAAGTCCTTATTGGTTCTTCCGGAAGGTCTTATATACCATAAATATAAAATAAGAGAAAAATAATAATATAATAAATGTTACGTGCGCTTAATAATAATGTCTTGTTTTCCAAATAAGTATAAAAATAATAAATACAATAATTAATAATAAATGATTAATAATATTCCAGAAAGTCCCATGATATTCTGCGAGGTTTCGGGGTGTTCCACAAGATTCCAAGAAGTTCTGAAATGTTCTACAGTATTCTGGGTATTCCGGGATGTCCCAGGGGTTTCCGGTCTCACGGCATGTGGCGCAGTAAAAGCGGAAAAATTGTTACACCTGAGAAGGCAGCCAAAACAGCAGTAAGTACTGATAACTGAAACAATCTATGGGCCGTAAATCTGTAAAATAAGTTTCTTAAATGTTCTTGAGTAGCTCTAGGAAGGTGGAAATTAAATAGTACGCCTATCTGCAGGTGATCAGATTTAGAAGGATTCTCTCTGCAGTGGTTCTATTTGCCAAAAATAGGTACTACTCCCAGTTTCCCACATTCAAACTTCTCCTTAAAAATTCTACAGTGCCAAATAGAACATCACAATATAATAATAACACTAATGGGGCTTTGGCATGTTAGCCTCAGTACAACCCCTCTGGGGTGATGCTGACAGCAACAAGCCAATATGAAATAAAATTGATATAGTCTAGTGATGTGTAGAATTGTTTATAGATAGTAGCTCCTGTAATACATAAAATACATATGTGAATAAAATAATAAAGTATACTAGGCAAGATCCAGCTGGTTAAACACAAAAAAAAAATTAATTGTCTGATTATTGTGATTGTTATTGAAAAATTACTGAATTTTGTAACTATCAGATTGTATTCTATATAGTTTTTGATAATTTTTGTGACAAGGGGGTTGTAAAAAATTCTCTATAGGAGTGGTGAAATTGTGTTCCCTTGGTCTATACTATACATGTATTTATATTTAATTCAGCCATTTTTCAAAACTCGTATTATGTTCGTATTACTAAGTAATAATTAATAAGTAATTGGAAATCATATTTAATTCAGAATCGTATTGTCAATCAAATTTTCTTTTATGGTAATAAGGAAACATGTATAGTCTATACCATCTTCTACTTGATAAAATAGGAATGATTTGAAGAGTATAATTATTTGATTGTTTCTGTTATCACATATATTTAAGATTATATTAATTATTTTGAATAGTATTTTGATTCTTTAAAGAATGTGTTATAATCTAGATATACTGACAGAATCATAAGCTTTGGCCATATCTAGGCTAAAAATCTATACTATTTGGTTGTTTTGTTTGATATTGTTATATATTGCTCTAAGAATGTGAATCAGTTCTTGTGTACTATTTCCTGATAGTGTTGCCCAGTTATATAGAGAAAAAATAGAATATGTTATGAAGATTGTTGTGAGTCTATTTGTAATTATTTTGGTAAAAATCTTTTTTGCTATTTCTAAGAGTATTATGAATCTGATGATATTAAATTATTTTCTCATGGTTTTGGTTTAGGTATGGAATAGATACTGTCTTGTTTTCATTTGTAGATACTGTTTTATGTATTAGAATACTGTTAAAAAATTTATAGTGTTTTATTGATTTTCTGATTATTTTTTTAAAAGTGATATAAGGTATTCCTAGTGGTCCTGATGCTAACTTGGATAAATGTATTTTGATTGTTTTTTGAATTTCTTCTATAGTGATTGGTTTTAGGATGTCATTATACCATTTTTTGTTAATCTGTTTGGTAGGCATGCATTTTTCTTTCTATATTGTATATAATATTGATAATATATTTCTTTTTCTTGTCTATTGTTGGAAATATATTGTTACTGTTTGTTGTATATCTTTTGGATTGGTAATTATTTTGAAATTGAATTGATAAAAAATTATTTTATCAATGTAAATGTATTATTTTAAGTTATCTAGTAGCTTTCTAATCATTTGTTTTTTATTATTGTTGAAATAAAGTTATTACTATTTTATATATTGTTGAATTGCTGTTATATACTTTGTTTGACATATTTATTTAAAGATTTTTTTAATGTTTTTGATATTGTGTTCTATTTTTGTTTGCCATGTTTAGATTGTTGTAACATCTGGCAAGTTGGAATTAATAGTAGTTGAAGGTTGTATGTTTATATATTTTGCTAGTAATTTTGTTTGCTTTAAGTTTGAATATAAGATAAATGATAAAGTTTTAATAATATTGATTTATAAAGTTTTTGAGTTTGGTTAGCTGATAGAAAAGTTTGATTTATGGATTAAATGGTTTTGGTTTTTTTTATGGTTCTTTATATTTCTTATATTGTTGGCTACTGCTTGAAAAAGTGCTTCTTGGATAAGGTTCCATTTATTATTTGAGGAATTTTGATTAATTGTTGCTATTTGGAATTGTTATAAAATTATTTTGAAGTTTTTATCAAAGTTGATTCATGCTTTTAAAGAAGTATCACTCTATCTATATCTATTGTTGTGTTGCTTGATACAAGTTATTTTGTTTGTATTTTTGATCTGCCATGTTTGTAATAGACAGTTTATTGTATGGTAATTAATTTTTATGATATATTTATCTATATATTGAATAAAGATTTCTGTAAGTAGCCAAAGTATGAATATTGAGATTCAAATTTGATCAATTCTACTGTGATGGTTGTTAATGTTTGACTATATTGTCTAAGTACTATAGAAATTGATGTTTCTATAGGTATTAATAAATTGTTGAGATTTTAGCCAATATATTAGTTTTCCAATTGGTGTATATTGTTTTTTGTTGGAAGTTTTGTATTGGATAAGTCTAGACTAGGGTTGGTAATCATATTGAAATCTTTTAGAATAATAATATAAGATTGGTTGATTTATATTTTATTAATTTGTATGATGACTTCTATTATACATTTGTCTTGAAATGTTTTTGGAATTGCTAGTATATATATTGCAATAATTTACATGTTGCATTTGTGTTTAAATAAAAGATCTGTTGTTATAATTTTGTTATGCCAAATTTCTTTTTGTAAATATATTTGGTAAAGTGGTTTTTAATAAAAAATACAACTTCAAATTTTTTGATTTATAAACTTGTTTCACTTTAAATTATTTAATAATTGTTGCACTTTTAGTGTTGTTCTTCTTGGTTTTTAAAGTTGTTTCTGTGAGTACAACAATATTTGCATTGTTGTGTTTTATTCATTCTTGCCAAAGAAGAGTTTTGCTTGAATTAGATTTGAGTTTTCTTATATTAGTGATAATTATATACCAAGATTGTATTAAGTTATTTAAATTATATTGTATTTGAGATAATTCTAAAGAATTATAATATTGTGAAATTGTAGAAGACAAATTCATTGGATTGTTTAATTAGAATTTTGTTATAGTTTTTCTGATTGTGTTTGTAGTTGTATTTTGTTTCCTTTTGTAAGCAGATTAAAGGATATTGAGATTTGTTGAAGAATATTACTTATTGCTATAATTCTTGAATATAATTGTTATTATTCCTCTCACAGGTTTTAAACTGGACTTGTTGCTGGTCTTTTTTTATAATAGTTGGAGAATATGTCTTCTGATATGGTAATTTGAGATTCAGGTGTTGTGTTGTGGTTCATTTCATATTCAATAAATTTTACATCTTGTTCATTTTGAAAAGTATAATTCCAATAAGCATCCTTTTCAATATAATTGAGTCTATTATTCATATTCATAAGAGTAGATTTGATTACTTTGATTTCTTCCCTAATTGGTAAATTGCCCGTAGTATTGTATTTAAAGATATATTTGTATCTTAAGTATTAATATGTGCTACTGGATTTGTGTATTGATTTGTAGAATTGTTTTTAGTCTATAGTCGAGTATTACTAATGGTTTGTATGAAGAATTTCTGTTAAAAGCATTTGGTGTCATTAAAAAAATTTTGAATAGTTAATATATCTATCAGCTTGTATCTGCTATATAGGTGTTAATATTTTTTGATATTAGTTTATTTGGTTTTGGATCTTTTTTTTTATATAATTTACTTCTTGTAATCTTTAACTAAACAGTCTATATTGAGACATATTGTACAAAGTTTGTCTATCATTTCATATTATATTAATTATATATTTTCTTGTAGTGTATAATAGTTTTTGACAACTTCTTTATATTCTTCTAATTTAAAGCTAATTATTGCAAATATCTTATAAAGATAATTTTTTGTGTATAAGATATAGCATGTTTGCATATGGGTTCTATAAGTATCTGTTTTAAGTCATAATCTGTTGTATCTGATAGAAAATTATATAATTTGAGGATATACTGGCTGCATTATACTTTAACCTTATTGATGTTTAGGTATAAAAAGATTTTGATTATCTATCAAAAAAAATAATATTATTTTTGTATTGCTTGATCATATTTACTTGATTGATAAACTCAATGTTGACTAATTGCCATATTTCATTTATAATTAATATGATATTTTTAATTTGTCCTAATTTGAAAAGAACTTTTATAATTTGTACTATTGTTGTATACAAAAGTATGTTCTACACTCTGGTTGTTTTTCCTTTAATCAGAATTAGATTAATTAAGGCAGTAGATTTTATAATAATTTGTGTATTGTCATATATTATAACATTTGCAGCTTTTTTTGTATTATTTTCTGAGACAAATATTGCAACTGCCATTTTAATATCATTTTGCATAGTAATACATACAGTATTTCTTTGAAGGATTCCAAGAAAGAATTTGACTAAGATTATTAATTTTTTGTTAAACTGTTTCTTTTGAAATATTTGCTAAAGGTATTTGTATCTTGTAATACAGTTTTTTATATTCTTTACTCTAGTCAATTGAGGGTGGAAGTAGAATATAACTTTTAGATTTTGTAATAGTAATTTTATTATTGAAAGGTTTCTTTATTATATTGTTTTTCTTTGTTTTTCTAATTGACTTGGGTTCAATTATTGTTATCTTTATTGTTGGAAGTGAAGCCTGAAATACTGTTGAAGTTAGAAAATATAATTGTTATTGTTATATCATTTTTTTATTCCTTCTGATTATTAAAATCTATAATAAAAAGATATTCTTATATTGTAGCATGTATGGTCTCTTCTATTGGGATTGAATTAAAATTTGTAGGTTTTGGATCAGTTTGGATTTAAGAAAAAAGGTTGGAGGTTTCCTTTGACTGGCTTCAAGTAATAATCTTTCTTTGGGAGATCATAAAAAGTAAATTTTTACTTTTCTATTGTATTACTAAAAAAAACAATTTTTTGAAATTAAATACATAGTAAAAAAGTCTTTTTTTGATAATAAAAAAAATATTATATTAAAGTTTTATAAATAATTAATTGAAAATTTATTTAAAATATCAATTTAAAGTTAAAAAAAATTTTTTAAATAAAACTCTTTCCTGTAAATCATTTTTCACTTGAAATTTTTCTTATTTGATAATAGTCCTTCCAAGAAAACTTTTACTTCTCAAGCACTTCCAAGTACTTGCAACTACTAAATAACTCCCACCATGAAGCATTCCACAATTAACAACAACAAAAAACAGTTCTTACATGTAACAATTTATCAGGATTGGAACTAACTCTTCCAAATTTTCTACCTTGACCTCAGTAATAACAAAATTATCAAAATAGAATTCGCAAGAAATCTCCTTATCTCCAACTTAATAAACTTCCCCAACCAATTCCTGATTGTAAGAGAAGGGAAAAATATTGAAGAAATCATAAAAACAGGCTCTACAAATGACATTCGCATTCTCAACTTCACAACGGATACTAGCAAAAGAGGAAACCAAGGCAGATTACTCCAAACCTGTATCTCTCTTTCTAATACTAGAAACACACCCCTCAACTTTCAATATATCAGTAATATTGTGGAAAAAATGAAAAAAACTCAACTAAACACTGAATTCTACAACTGCCTTCAAGAATTTCTCTCTATCTCCCAAGAAACATCCAAAAACCCCAATCAGCTTATCCCTGAAAATGATCATCCATCAATCACTTCTTTTGTCTCCCAAAAAAAGAACATTGATCAAATAGCCACAATGTATACACATGCAAGCCCCCTGTTCATCACTTCAACCTCCACTCAATCTAGTAATTTCACAGAAATTAGTACAACAATGGATACACCAATGAAACTATCTGACCTGAATTCTGTCAAATCCAAACAAATTAACCAAACAAATGTTACTCCAACTTTCTCTTCTGACAACCACAGGACAATTTTCAACTTTAACATGGACATCAGTGAAATTCTCCCCACAAGCCAATCAAATTTAATGATAATTGATGAAATTGTTAATCTTGACAAACTTGCAAGACCCTTTCTTCAATCTAAAACTATACCATACACCTGGTCATCCTTCTTCAAACAACAAGTCTAAACAGAACTCCAAGAAATTAGAAATAACAAACAATATGAAACCCTTAGAGCTGATACTGAAAAACTAGTTAACAATTTTCTCTACATATCCAATGACATACAAGTCATTATCAAAACAATTAACACCATTATTAAACTTCCTAAATATCTGCCCTACCACTTAAAGACAATAATGAACAAAATTAGCTTTAAAGATCATATCTTCTTCAGCTTCTTTACTTAAAAAGAAAATCTTATGCCAGCTCATCAAAAAAAATTTATTGAAATTGAAAAGGACTTTCAGAACAAATACAAAAGAGAAAACAATTTATACTTTATCAATTTTGAAACAAAAAAAAATCTATGCTATAATCTATATTATCTTATCAATCATTTATCTATATACTATTGATATCAAAAGCATGCCCTACTACGAACTAGCAAGTCTTCTTACCTACCTTATTAATTATTTTATCAAAAAACCAACCTTCACTCTTGACTATATTATAATCAGAGAAGAACTCAAAAAATATCTTGTTGACTCTATTCCTAATCTTCATCCAAATTATCTGAAATCCTATCCCAAATTAGAATCAAACTTCCTACAAATCTTTCAATAACAAACAAAGCCAATTTAATTGCAACTCTCCATATCTTAGGTTTCCACTACAAATTTGACAAACTTCCTGACACCTATTTCAAGGAAAACTCTCCACTTCTAGAGAACCCAAGTAATCTATCAACTAAATATAGAGACATCTTTTCTTTAAAAAAAAAAGTAATTTTAATAATCTATCCAACTACAAAAATTCTCTTCATGAAGAATACAAAGTTCCCTTTAAATTACCTAACATATACTTCAACCTCCCACCATCAAAAAAATCTCTTCCTACAACTTACCAACTTCTTGACCCCAAATTCAAACACTTATTCCCCTTCAATCCAAGAAACAGCAATTTCATTTTACAGAAAATTATAACCTTACTCAGAAAAACTTATTATTTCAAATTTTTACCCAATAATTTTTTCTTTATTCGAACAAAACTTCATTCTTCCCCTGCTAAAGCCACACTGGATATCAATATCCTTCTTTTAGTAACTGACCCCAAAAATATTTCCCTTCTTCTTAGTACACTAGCAAAAAAATACATCTTCATCAGTTCACTTTCCAAGGAATGGATCAATCTTTCCCCACATCAAACTTCAACTAAAATCCAAACCAATAATACAAATAACAATGAATAACTTATCCCAATAAAGCCTACATTACCAACTGACTATTAAGAAGTAAATAAAAAAGCAGGAACAAATTTTCCAATTACAAAAAAAGTTGAAGTCTGCTCTAACGTTATCAAAGCTCACCAATTTTATCAATTCTCAAGAATTCCTGACAGTTGGATCCAAATTTCCACCAAGCCTCCTCTTTCTAATCTTACTGAATTAAAAAAATTTCTCAGAGAAAAACATATTCAAATTGAATTTCTAATCATTAACAACATCAACTTCATTATCAAAATATATAAACTCAGAGAACACTTCAGTTTTCAGAGATTACCAAGCAAATATATCACACAAATAGAACTTCCTGAACCCTCAATCAAATTTTTTAAATTTTTCTAATGGCTAACACAAACTCAAATACAAACCAATATCAAAATATTGTTGAATATTCTCTAACGAATCAATCTATCCCTTCTTTCCTCTCATCAATAAACTTTCTATATCCTTCCAATCCTATAACCCACATTTTTCTTCTCTCTTTCTGCTTAATAACTTTTCTATTAAAAAAAATCTCACTCTATCACTAACCCCAACTACACCTTCACAATCCCACCAACTTCTTAATATTGGATCACTAAACATAAGAGAAATCAATGACAAAACTAAACTCAAATGTTTATTAAAACATATCTCACAAGAAAACCTCAACATTTTTGGACTTTCAGAGATCAAATTATAACAAACACATAACCCACCAAAAAAAATTAATGAATACCATATCCATTGGAATAACCATAAGGATAAAAGCCAAGCAGAAACTTGTATCATAATCCACAATAACCTATTTAAACATCTTTACAAAACTATCTTCTTTGAGGGATATGTTATCTTTACTTATTTTCAATTCAAACCAAAAATCAAATTATATATCTTTCAAATTTACCTTTCCCACTCAAGCTCCATTCGCAATGAAGTAATTAAACATATCACCAAATCAATTAAGAAAAATCAAAAAAATAATATTTCACATATAATTATAAAAGATTTTAACTCCACTCCCAAAAAAATCGATCAAGAAAATCCAGCAAACTTTTACCCCTCAAAAATCTACAACCAACTAACTATACATGTTATTGAAATTCATAGATCCTTGACACAATTGACGCAATTATTTGATGCAATTAATTGAGTTACTATTAAAACATATAAATAATTGAGTCATGACATAATTATTTTTAAGAATTTTGGGAATTAAGTCAACAGCAAAATAATTTATGCCACATGTATACAACTAACCAACTATTTCAATACCTTTTGATTTCTTCACCCCAACTCTAAAACATACACACACACAAGTCCTACTAACAAAACCAGAATTGATCAAATATGGATTACCAATGACCTTCTACACCTCTTTCAAAACTCACACATCTATCCAAACAAAGCAGATTTTCAAAGCAACCATAAAATAACCAAAATAACACTAAAACTATATCATAACAAACAATCAAACAATGGAAAAAAATGCAAAATACAGTATATCTCATCAACACTTTAAGTAATAATCACTGGAAACTACTTAAATCAAATTTTCACAACAAACTATCAAACCTCAATTTTAATTCTACAAATAATACATAAACTTACTTCTACAAAAAATTTAAAAAACTTATTCTTGAAAAACTACTGACAAAAAAAATTCCAACCCAACATTTAAAAAATATTTTTTCTAAAAAAGATTTCTCTTTGCACAACCTCCTCCAAGAAATCAAATACAAAATCACCTATCTCAAAAAAAAATACTTCTATCGATTCATATACCAACAACTCAATAATCAATGAACTAAAAATCCACTCTTTACCTTACTCCAAAAACTCTCAATTTATTTAATCTCTCTCAAAACTCTTCAAACTAACATATAAAGCCCTTAAGCTTGAAAACCAACTCCAAATCAAAGAAGAAATTATCAAACTTATTAATAAATGCATTAACAACTTACAAAAAAATCCCAAATCCATAATATAAAACATTCTAAATCACAAAAATCCTCCCACTAATTTTAATAAACTTATCATTCCTGAAAAGGACGAAGTTATTTCTGACCCTACAGAAATACATACAACTATAGAGGAACATTACAAAACTATTTTTTGCAAAAGACAAATACACTCTTCACTTATGGAAAAATGAAAAGAAAACTACTATCCAATTCCTTCTATACTGTCCAACTGGTATATCAACTTGTTAAGTTCAATAACTGAACATGAAATCTCCAAAACAATTAACAAATTACCAATGAACAAAGCATCAAGTTCCTTAAACATAACATATCTCATGATTAAAAAAACAAAAAAAAGAAATTTTTCTTACCCTTTATGACCTCTTCAATGAAATATTATAAAACAAAACAATCCCAGAGAAATGGAAAACATATAATATCTTTTCAATTAGTAAAAAACTCCAATGAAACTTCAATATAAAAGAAATCAGACCAATTGCTTCCGTAGACTTTTTTAGAAAAATTTTTACCAAAATCCTGACCACCAGACTTAGCTCAATCCTATCATCACATTAAATCCTTTTAAAATCCAATTATGCAGGACTTCCCAATCAAAGTACCTTCAAACCTATTCAAATTCTAAACTCAATTTATAACCAATACAAAATGGGAAAAAAAGAACTCTGGATTTTATCTCTAGACATTAGTGCTGCATTCAACTCAGTAAATCTACAAATGTTAGAAAAATCCATGCAACAAATCAAACTTCCTTAAAAATTTATCAATATATCAGAAAATATCCTAATTAACTGGAAATGTCAAGTAATCACCAACCTTGGCAACACAAATCCATCCCCATACTTGATGGCATTGATCAAGGAAAAACGATTTCCCCTCTTTGATGGATTATTTTTACGACCCTCTCATCACTTTACTATCCAAACAAAAAAACATAACAATCTTCATCAAAACACAATAGCATACATGAACGATCTTAATATACTTGCTGAAAATTACTCTTCCTTCCAAAACCAACTCTCTCTAGCTAATAAATTATTCAAATTAAATGACATCAAAGCAAATCCCAACAAATCCAAACTAATTGTAATCAACTTCAAATCAAAAAATAGTTCAATACTTCTGAACAACAATCTTATCTCTTCCTAACCAAAAAGTAAACCAATTCAAATATTAGGTATCTGGCTCTCTAAGTCAAGCATAACCATTCCAAACTGGGAAAAAATATAAAATGACACTATCTCAATCTTGCACTCTCTCAAATCAAATATACTATTGGTCCAATGGCTATATATACTGTATATATAACAAAGTTCTTCCAAGAATCGAATTCAAATTTCAAACCACTCTTTTAACTCCCAACCAACTTACAAAAGTACAAAGGAAAATTGACTCTACTATTAAACACAAATTTCATATTGAAAAAACTCTTTCGCATAACTGGCTCTACAATCCTTTTATCTTTAACACCAAACCTATCGCTGATTTACAAAATGAAGTTCTTATTTCTATCTTGCATTATTCTCTAACCAATCCTTTTACCTCCAAACTCAAACTTCAAGAAATTCAAGCTTTACAATTATCAAATGCATTCCTATTGTGCCCCTTCAAAAATCCAATAAAAATATA
Organism: Acaulospora morrowiae; assembly: GCA_910591835.1. NCBI lineage: Eukaryota > Fungi > Glomeromycota > Glomeromycetes > Diversisporales > Acaulosporaceae > Acaulospora > Acaulospora morrowiae. Next base: position 11,276 of record CAJVPV010001064.1, read on the forward strand.
CATATTAAATATCACACTCTATACTATTCAACTTGTCTATTGTCATATATTATTTCTACCTCAGAAGAAAGATAAAGATGGAGAACTAGTAGCAGGGAGGCACTTTAGATGAACAGGGCCAATGTGGTATACTAAAGTTCCTAGAGGCATACAAATTAGTACAATTCTGAGGTGTATGAGGTCAGACAAAAGAGGCAATAGTGATTTTTTTTGTAAAGGTCAAGTTATTTATTTGATCAAATATATGTTCAAGCCTGTCAATTCCTAGATGAAATTGAAGTCTATATATATATATTTGAATTATAATATTTTCGTACAGGATAAATATATGCTATTATAAAAATATAAGCTAAGATATAGATACTATTTTCATTAGAATATTTAACTATAGTAGCATTTACATAAATAAATACTTTGGTGAAGATAATATAGAAAGTAAAGATAAAATAAAATAGAAATGTTCTAGAAATGATAAAAGTGCAATATATACAATAGATGCCGAAGATGCAGTAATGGATTTGTAATACAAAACTATTTTAGAATAACTAATATTTCAAGGGTCAATACTAGTAAAAATCAAACAAGGGGTATTAAAGATCTTGGATGAAAATCAAGTGTAACAATTCTTATCTACTAATCTATAAGTTCTATGAATTTAATCTTGTATTAAGGTAATAAAATCAGAGTGGGGCAATTGTCTAATTAGGTGAAGAGTAGTAATTGGATTCTATAAATTTGATGGATTCCAACTTTACTAAAAAGGTAATATGTGTGTATAGAAGCTAAAGAATAATATTTGGTGATCTGTGAATTTAGATAAGATCTTTGTGTTCAGCTGGGAGTTGTTTCCAATAATTTCTCAAGATAGTAAGCATATACAAGAGTCATGATTCTGTTTCTTCTTTGAAATGCCCTTTGTAACTTCTGATAGGTGTTCAAAAGTTATATTTCAGTAGTCTGCAGAAGATCATAGGGGGTTGGTACAACATCTACATCTTCAGGAGTATTTTGCAGAAAATCTTCGACCTAAATAGTATAGACAGCCATGGGATTATTAGTTGCATATTGGAAATGCTCAAATTTGAAAAAGAAGTATGTTGTTTGGGGCAGCTGTCCTTTTTATAAATTTTCGTGAGTATTTCTGGGGTTTCACCATGTTGTATACTTAAAGTCTTCTTAAAAATCATTGGAAAAATAATTATTAACTCAAAATTCTACAGAAAATGTTAAGAGAAAATTATCTGTCGAGAAATATTTGCTTAACTCGCTCTGAGCTTAGGGATCTATCCTGGAAAACAATTGTTTTGCTTCAAGAAAGGGTCAGGATCTTGGAGCACCAAGTTTGTCAAGAAAATAGGTTCAGAGCTTTGGAACCAGAGGTGAAAAGATTAAGAAAAAAATTGGAGACACTTCAGAATACACGCTTCCTTCACAACCTCAATAGGGAGTTAGAGTTAGAGAACTTGAATTTGAGGAACAGAGTATCTTGTCTGGAGAGTTTTCTTCACCTAGAAAATCCTGCACCTGCTCCCTTTGACAGGTTTTTTTCTTTTTCTCATTCAACTAGAGGTTTGCTTCTTATTTCATTTTTTGTGCATCTTCTTTTTCAAAGTTCGTAGATTTATTGTGAGAGATGCAATAGTCACTGATTATGCTTTATAGGCTAGCTATAATGGATAGGAAGTGCTCTGTAGGTCACTTCTATTACACTGCATCTTTCATTGTTTCTTTAGTTTCTTTAGGTTTTCTTTTTTGTTCAAGGATTTAGTGATACTTGTGCTAGGTTTGATACAAGTAAAAGACTGGATTACTTAAACATCTGCATCCACGTCGTGTAACCTGGATACTGAACTCTTTAGTAGCTAAAGGATGCTTCTTCCTATATATGTATGCTAGGTTCCCATGCTTATTTCTGATTTTGAACTTTTTGTATTTTGTTACTTTTTGATCAAACAATCATTTTTGTCTCTGTTGTTCTTTGTAAATATTTCTTCTTACTTGTTCTTATTGTTATGGAAGTTCTTCTAATAAAGTATACAATTGATCAAAAATTGTTAGTTGCAATATTTCATCCATGTTTGTTGTGGACATTTGAGGTTTTTGTTCATAAAATAAATAAAATGATATCATTTTCATAGATGATTGTTTTGATATTCTATAAGCAAAAAGTACTGGCAAAATGTGTTGGTTCCAATCTTCTTTGCCTTCAGTTAACTTTGCAAGTGACTTACACAAAGTTCTGTTAAATCGTTCAACCAATCCATTGGTTTGAGGATGATATGGTATAGACAATAAATGTCTTATCTCAAATTGTTTGAGTAATCCATCTACTATTTTATTTTGAAAATAAGTTCCTCTATCAGACAGGATTTGTTTTGGACATCCATGTCTACAGATAATGACTTGATAGATAAATTCTGCTACACGTTTTCCAGAAGCTTCAGAGATTGCTTCTGCTTCAGGTCATTTGGTGAAATAATCTGTTGCAACAAATAATATATTTGTTTTCTTGTTTGGTGATTGGTAAAGACCCTACAATGTCTATACCGATTCTGGAAAATGGTTCTCTAACAGAAATGAGATGCAAGAGTTCTAGTGTTCTGTATCTTCCATGTTTTTGGCACTAGTCACATTATCAGATGTAGTCTTTAATATTTTCGAACATCTGTGGCCAGTAGTATTGATTATGAATTTTCTCAAAGGTTTTGTCAATTCCCAAATATGCATCAGTAGAATAATTATGCATCAAATAAAGTATTGCTTCAATTTCATGTTTTTAGATGACTTTGAGTCGTTGATTTCGGGTTTTTCTTTTTCTGTCTTTCTTGTAAAGTTGATTGTTTCTGACTTTGAAAAATTTGCTTTGTGATTATAACCATTTTTGCTGTTTGTTATCTATATTTGTTAGCAGTTTGTTGTTAAGAATATAATTTTTCAATTAATAATATTGTTGTGTTTCCATGTGTTGAAGTTTTGAGTGCCAGGACACCGACTACCTGGTCTGGATTCTGCTTTATGTTGGATTTCTTTGATTGTTTCTTCAAGAAGGTTAACAAATCACGTACTGTAGCCATGCCCCATGCAATTTTTCTGCCAACAATAGAAATTGTCACAGGAGAAGAATCAGGCTGCATACTATTTTCATCAATTGTTTTCTCTGTAGGTGCAGGTAAAAATGAATCCTTAAACTATTTAGTATATAAAATTTTGCAGATTAATTATGTCCCTTTTGAAGAGATATAATTATTTATTCATTACTTTAATAGGGACATAATTAAAAAAAAATTTGGATTAAATGGTCTAAATTGCAAAAAACCTTTATAGGTAGTTTTTTTTTGATCTTATATTTTTAAAAAAACTTTTTTAATAATAAGGGATATTTAAATTATATTCTTGTCTTTAATTTAGGAATTCATTTTTAAGTGCAGGTATGTTTGGTGGAGATAAGAACATCCTGATTTTTCTTTCAAGAGTAAAAGTTTTATTTTCCTCAAAGAAATTGATGTTAAGTTCCTCCCAAAGAATATGTAAGCTGTAGTTAAGGTCATGCTTTATAACCTCTTTCATGATATCTGTTCTGTTCTCGTCTATTAGTTTAAAGGTGTGTTGAAATTCCATGAAAGAATTTAGGTCTTCCAGGGGTATTGGTTCTGGAACAATTATGGAGCAAAGTGTGAATATATGTGATATTCTGGTTCTTAAATATTTTTCAAAAGTGGCACTAATGATGTTGGTACATTCTAAATCACTTTGTAAAGAGCAAACAGGTGTTATTTATACTTTTGGGCAGTTTCTCAGCCTGGAAAGATAAATTGATTAGGTAAAAGTAGAGGCACATATTTTGTTTGTTTTAGTGTTTTTGTAGATAATAATGGCTTGAGGGCTTTTAATGTTGGTTACAAGTATGTCGAGAAGAACATATTCATGGTTAACTATTTGACTCTTGAAGAGGAAGAATTCTTCATGATCTTTTGCTTTTTTTCCACGAAGAAATTTTGAGTTTTCTAATTTAGTAATTTTTGTAATTTGAGTATGTTTGGAAAAGATTTTTTTTAATTTTTGCTGTTTTTATTTTATATAAAAACTATAATAAATATATTATTTGTTTTTTTTTATTTAAATTAAATAAATATAAATTTATTATACTAGATTGTTTTTTAAAATTTTTAATAATTTAGTTTGATATATAAATTACTAGGTAAACTAACTATTGATATATATTTTTTGAAAGAAAAACCCAAGACTAGTAATATAATATATTAATTGTTTACATAAAATTTAATTAACATTTTTAAAAATATTTAATTTTAATTAAAATTTGTTAATTGTATATTAATATATAGCAAGTTTTTTGAAAATAACATAAGATTTTGATTTTCAGTAATAAGTTTTTTAAAATAATATATACTGTATATTTATCAAAAAGTCATAATTGTTTCGATTGTTATATTTGCAATTTATTAATCCAATTTAAATAAAATATTTTATGTATTTATAAATTGTTGTTGTTTTTGTTCAGATATTAATTCTTATCTTTTATTTAATTAATAACAGCTAACGCACTAAAAAGATTCACAATTACAGTAGGTACAGCTACAAACTTCCGATTCGCTATTCTCTTTCGGATTATATACATATTTTTTTAGTCGGGCTTTAAATTCTTCCTTCTTGTCTTCGTCTTCAACTTTGATTATTCTTCCTACTCGGTTAATTTTTTTCACAAGTCCTATGTTTTCACTACCATATTTAATAAGTAAATAAATTCTTAGAAATTGCGAGTCCCCCTTAAATTCTTCCCAACCAGAATAACCACAAAAGCCGTAAATAATAGCCACTATCAAAGATTTGTAACCTTTGTCCTCCATGTTATCGTAGTAAAAATAAGCATCTTTTAAATAATTTATGATTCTGGAAATGTAGATTAAATTTAAAGCAAATATTAACTTTTTCAAATAATAATTGTTGTCCGAAAGTAATGCCATATTTAACATCTGAATAAAAGGAATATAAAGCATGAAAAAAGAAATAAAAAGCAATTCGTACATATTTAAATATACTTTTAATTTCATAAGAAATCTATTTTTGAATATTATTAATATTGCGCAAAGCCCTAACTCGCATAATATACCGGTGCCAGTTATAATTCCGCTAACCGCATGTAAATATACAAATATTTTTGACTCATTTGTATCAATAGCCCGAGAATAAAATAAAAAACAGAAGTCGGAAATTGTATGAACAACAAGAAGTGGTGCAGAATATTTATAAAAATTAGACTCATCAATTTTAACAAATCTTATCCGGACTATAATGGTCACGACAACGAATGTTGTAATACTATAAAGTATTATGACCCACATTGGCGTATTTTGTGTTTCTCTGCTTTTTATCATAACAAAAATTGGTAGAATATAGAGAGTCAACAAAAACAATATGTCATAAAAAAAAACTTTAACTTTGAACCAATGTACATTGTTTATATTATCGATGTTTATATCGAAAAATGAGATGATTATTAGAGGAACAATCACGCTAATGAACTGATCGAACAAGTCAGGCATCGGATCATTATTTTCTGCGTAAACCAAAAAGAAAAGGGAATTGAATATCGTAATGTAAAGATAAAATGTGTGATGCATTATCGAAAATTTAAAAATTTAATAACAGACCGTTATCGTATTTATATATAAAACAATTTTATTGTTAATAATTAACGGCGTCTCATGTACTACATTTTTTTTAACCGAAAATGCCATTGAAGTTGGTGCAACTTGACAAATTTATTTACTTCAATAAAATATGCCACAAACACTATTCATGATCCATTGGTTTGATGATGACACAGCATCAGGGCATAAATTCTACTGTAAAAAAATGGATGTGAAAATTGACTAATTTGTTTAGTACTAAAAATTACCCGATGCATGTGACTTTTGTAGTACAGATATTATTATTTACAGTGGCGATCATAAGTAATGGAGCAAAAAAAAAAAATGATTAGATCGCATTATTTCATTCAATTTCGGATGTATTCTTTACTTACTTTTTTTTTTTTTCGTAAATACTATAGTTTTTAAATATTCAAAATTTAAAAAATATTATTAGTCAAAATATTTCATAGGCATAAACTTTATTCAAACTGACGTGTTGCATTACTTTTGCTCGTATTTAATACAGCACGAAACTAAAACAAAAAAAAAATTTTTTACATACAAAAAAAAATTTTTTTTTTATCTATATATGCGTATTGATCACTACCATCTAGTATA